>JAVCKT010017923.1:5231-20140 GCA_032273925.1 Rhynchotus rufescens
GTTATATTCGTTTTTTATAAAGTTAGCAGCAACAGTCTTAATTGTAATGTCAGGATAGGAGTAAACTCTTTGGTGTACTCCCAGCCATATTATTTGAAAATAATGTAATTTCAAGAATGAGTGCATGCTTTCCCTGGTGATGTGTGAGTAAAGATTGATTCTCTGCTGCCAGAAATCAGTCTAGTTTGATTGATGAAGAGACAGATCATCTTTTCTCTCAAGCTGATGCTTACTAAGGATGGCTTCTGAAGAACACTTTCAGGCTCAACATTCAAACCCTTCAAAAGGTATGATTTTACCTAGTTCCTCATCTTTGAAAAGGAGATAGTACTGATACAAATATCTTGAAATGGCAAATACTGTCAAGTATCTAAATTGTTCAGATACTACACCCGCCTAAGCATTCAGCCCAATGTTAGCATTTCATGTTAGCATTTCATATGGTTAGTGACGTCATCTTATGTTAGTGTTTGATCTCTCTCTCTCTCTCTCTCTCTCTCTCTCTCTCCCCTTCTCTCTCTCTGTATCCCTCACAGTTATTCTAGTCTAAGCTCAATTCACTTTAACATATAAGACAGCAGGATTTCATTTTTTGAATTATTCCCAATCTGTGTTAACTGGGTTTCCTGCTAAATATTTTTCAACGCTAAAACAGCTTTATGAGAATAAAAACTAGATGTAAGCAAAAAAGCTTAATTTTATAGTTTTGTTTTAACATTTAAAGGAGAATAGCATTCAAAACATTACATAAAATGGAATTGTAGACAATGTATTTTTGCATTCTTAATTTCCTGCTTATGTCACTAGTCACTGGTCTCTGTATTAATTACGATTCTATAAATGATGTCAAACTTCTGATTCTACTCTTTATATCAACTATAATTTGTTCCAGATTTTTTTTTGGTTTTTATGCCAGAGACCACACAAAGCTTTTTTAGCTCTACTTTTTCCTGGAGCTTCTGTTGCTCAGTAAGTTTTAGATTTAGAAAATTACTTTCAATAGTTGATATCATTTCTCACTTAAATAATAATTCCTTTTACTGTGATAATAGTTGTTTTCTTCCTCTTGTGGATAAAATATTTAACTAAAGTATCACACTTCAGAGGCTATGTGCATGCTGTCTCTTTTTTCAGCCTTGCTTCCAGCTTCTTTCTTAAGTTAAAAAGAGGTAACCTCCCTACATTTTTATATATTTTATCATTTTTATAATCACAATGATAGTATCTTAGCAAATATGATTTTTCCATTCTATTTAGTATCCTTTGCATTCTGACAACTATGTGTAGATTATGCTTTACCAAGTGTAGAGTGTCTCTTATGACATGAAATGTAGGGAGGGGATATGAAAAGTAGCAGAAAGGGAACTTTTCTTTTGTTTGCTAGAGGCTGAGGAATGGCAAGAAATACTTAAGAATTTACAAGCAAAAGCTGAGATTCTCCAGGTCTGTGAAACTAACAGTGAAGAATATTTAAAGATAATCACAAAGGCCACATTCAATTTTTAACTAGAATAAATTCCTAAATAGCTCTGTGTGTTTTAAAATAAGAGTATCAAGGCCTGGAGAAAAACTATTTTTTAAATTAGACAAGAGATTTGAAGGTGAATATAACATACTAACTTTGCATAAGACCAAAAGTTGGTGGATACTTCTAAGCTGTATACTTATATGCTTTTAAAATACTATAAAAATAACTGGAACTTAATATGAAGAAGGGTATGACATGATCTGAAGCATTACATGGTTTTCCTGTATAGCTAATAGGAGTCTTTGCTTTCAAGTTCTATCAGAAATCTTACAAAAGGGGAAGTTGGTTGTTTATGTTTTGAGAGGAAAACCTAAATTCTATATTGAGTCAAATTTCAAAATATCTGAAATGGAGCAAATGACCAGAATTTGCATAAACAATGATTGTATTCTCCATTTTGAAGAAAAAAAAATGAAAAATGTGGATCAAATCTGGTATTTTAGCTTCCTGCAGTCCTAGCTACAGATCCAAAAGCTGAATTCCAGATATAACCATTATTCCAGGCAATCACAAATGTTTCTAAACATTTTTTGAAGAAAATACTTTTCTGAAGAATTTCTTATTTGCTTGACTTCTTATTTGCTTGACTAGTGACTAGTGGTTGGGAGTGGTGTGCTGCAAAAGTTGTGAGTAATGTTCATACCCACAACCAGAAAGTGATGTATTATCACACAGAGCAAAGGGGCTGCAGAAGAGAAATTAGTTCAGATGTTATCCAAACCAGTTCAACCAACTTCACACCTAATTACTGGCTAACGTTCATGCTTGAGGATAATGTAAAAATCAATTTTGAATCTAAAACATAATAAAGTCCTTTATATTGTCATGCCTTTTAATAGATTTCTGCAAGCCAAACTTGCTGCCTATCTTTAACAAGCACTTCTGGACAAGATTTGTATCTATTTAGGATACAAGGGAAGGTCAGCCACAGACAGTCCTGTGCTTTAAATAATGTGTGGCAGATTTTGAGTTTCACTGGTGTTCTAGGCTGTTGAAGGCTAATCTCCATGGAAACCGTAATTTTATCTCTGGGACCAATCTTTCTCAATCTGACATAACCCTTAAAGTATAGTTAAATTAGCCACTACAAATAATAATAAAACATTGTTACAAAAATGACTGTTGAGGCCTGAGAGTCTGACATAACTTAATAGTTGGTTCCTTAAGTGTAGGAGCAACTCTGTTTCTGGGACTGGATCAGCCCTGCTGTAATGGTCGTTTGCATTTACATTTGTCATGGGCAGAGAAAATTTACTGCAAAATCTTTAGAGGACAGAGAAGCAAACCAATTTTCCAAATTATATTCTGTTTCTCCAGAAAATACAGCTAAATGACCTGTTTACAAATTAATTTAGTAGCTTCTTATTTGTTGAGAGATTCCCCTCTGCCTTTTTAACTTCTTTTCTAAAAATGCTATGCCAATTGTCTGAGGTTTTGCCTGTTTGGTGGGCTAAAAATGAAAGAACTATTTTTTCATAGCAAATGAATTTCTTTGAACTATTAATATTGTAAGATATAAAAACAAATGTAAGTTTATTTTCCCCCCTGCTGCTTCTTATCCCCCCTTCCTTGTGCCCGCTTTTCATTCAGAGAGGTATATAGTACTCAGAATATTATAATCCCTTCTGGCAATAGCACAGAAACATGGTTTCCATTACAGTTTATTACTTTTTTCCTTTTTAATTTTTTGTATCAATCCGTATGAATCCCAAAGGACTCCAACCTCTGTACAAAACTGTAGACAAGATGTATTGTGAGTCTGGTTCTCCTATATTTCTATATGACTTAGTCTGTGTATTTCATTCCCTAGTGGATAGTTAAAATTAAAAAATAAGTACAATGTGTATCTATTTAGTGTTCTGAAATGGGTTCTTTTTGTTTGGCTGAAAGGTATTAAAAATCTACCCTTTTTCAATAGTGCTGTATACAGCATGATTCTTAGGCAGATTCTTGTCATTTTAATATGAATAAGTGTAACTTTTTGAATCAATTATTTTGAACTACACTAGACAGACATTGGAGCACAGGTCCCTCTCCCCGGTAGGCCACACTAGCCACTGAGCTCTCATCTGCAGTCAATAGAGACAGGCAACCACACACTGTGACCACATTGCACTTCAACTTCACAATCAATTTGCAGCAGCAGCATCTGGCACTGATGCCCAAGAAGTGCTTCTGTCATCCCCTTTCATCTCTCTGCCATCTCCCCACTCCTGGCAAAGCTTTGTACAGGTGCAGAGGGGAGCAGGTTAGAGACCCCATCTTGGCTAACATTAGTGTAGCAAAACCCCAATATGCAGAGTTTTAGCTTGAAGGGAAACATTTGTGCTGACACAAGGGAGAAAGGAGCAGCAGAAGAATGGGGAACCACTTCTCTCTGCAGCACTGCCAACTTAACCTGATGCAGACTGCTTCTGAAGTGCAGTGAGATGTTTTACAGGAAGGTAGTAAGGATCAGCAGCCTGGTATCTGTTCCCTGGTACTGCTGAGTGTGGTGGGAGAGTGAAGGAAAAGATGCTCACTTCAACCTCCTTGTTTGCTAGCCTGTATTACCATATTTACCTTTATTTTTTGTTTTTGTTGCAAGACTGAAACAGAGAGAGAACTTGGTGCAGTTATACCTATTTAGCTTCAATTTCATCTACTCTTTGCTTTCTTGAGATTTAGATTTCACTATTGTATTATCTAATTCACATTACTTGCCTTGGAAAGAAGACAAACCGTCTTCCTAGAATATCATTAACATAGTTCCTTATTATCGGTAGTTTGGCTAGTTACTGCCTGATAATTTTAGGAAGGTACAGAGCAGTTTAAGTCAAGTCTCAAAAAGAATCTACTTTCCTAGGAAAATAAGACCACAAATATTCAATAGTTGACAAACTGAGAGACTTAGAAGCAACAAATTCTGTTAAAAGTTAAAAAAAGTTTCACTAGAAACCTAAATATTGTTAGGCACCATCCAAGTCCTCAGCTTAGCATACTCATATGGATTATTTACTTTTGCAGGAAAGTAAGACAGGATCAATAGATAAATAATGTCATAAGTCAAGAGAATGGCATTTGCAAGGTGTTTAATGAGCCCTGAATGAAAGAAAATATGTGTATGTGAAGTATTCTTTATCTTATTCTTGAAGTTAAGAAAGAAAATAAGGGTAATTTTTATATCATTTGATGTGAATCTTAGATCAGCATGCACCAAATCTTGGCTTTGGAATTCTTTATTGAACAAAGAAATTAGGAAACATGCTATGAAAATGAGTGCTAAAAAAGAGTTTTTAGGCCAGTATTAATGTAGCCTACTATTCTGTCAGGGAAGATTTTCAGTTATCCCTAGCAGTCCAATATACCTCACTTAAATTCAGGTATCTGACACCTTCAGCAGCAAGCAATGAAAGTACCAGGGATTCCTGCTGTCATATGCAAAGTGACTCTACAGGTTTATTCGAATTCTGGAGTAGGCTATCTTTTTCTATATTACTAGTAGGAATCTTATTATTTGACTCAAGTTATATTTGACTATATTATTAAGTTATATTTGATTTTATCATTTGACTCAATAAATATTATAGCAAACCACTTGATGTTTTGGTCTTGGGGTCATTCTCTTAAAACAAAAATTCCAATATTAAAACAAACAAAACAAACAAAAAACTTTGTTGAGAAGTCTTAATGACTTCAATTTATTAACCCATTATATAATCTTCTATTCATTCTAGGAATATACTGTGCTGTGAATGAGAAAAGATTAAACTTCTTGATTTTGAATCTCCTCTTTTAGAGCTTGGAGCACACCCCTCTATTTTAGTTCATGTTATTCATCTTTCACTATTTATAACTAATGACTGCCGGATGAAAGATAGAAAATAAACTCAGACTTTGATTTGATTCAAATCGAACTCAATATTTGATTGGACATCTGCAGGCATTGATTTTTGCAGAATTATAAGTGAAAAAGTATATAAAAAGCATAATTTGCACCAATTTTGATGTCTTATTTCTGTGGCTGAAATGTGAGTCTACTCTAAATGAGAAGGTTGTTCGTGTTAAAGAGTTTAACTAATCAAAAAATTGTGGCATAGACATTCTCCTTCCTCTCCTCCTTTCACCAGATACAGCAGGCATATCTTGAAACATGTTGACAAAGTGTATCCTAGGATATAAAGCAAGCACACACTGTCATACTACATGGATTGCTATAGAATTTTAATTGTCTTTTACCCACTCTGGGATTAATTCTTAGCAAATGCACTACTACAGCACAATAAATCATGCTGATAAGTATTATTAGTACATTAAGGTTCATGCCAGTCTTTGTGACTCTGAAGTACTGTATTGTCAAACACAAGCTCTTCCATGTTACAATCATTAGAAAAGGAATGGTTTCTGTTTCAGAAATTCTTCTGTTTCTGTAGAAGGGTTACAAGCAGCTAAAGGTCTAATAGGGGAGCTCCTGCAATGCCACACTTTGCACAGGAGACACCACTGTAAAACATGCAACCCAGAACTGCTTTACAGGAAACATCACAACAGAATTTCATCACTGCTTTTCACAAGTCAGGAGCACATTTGATTTGAGTGGCTGTGCAATCACAGAGGGTTTTTTTTTTTTAATTCTTTTATTCTTTTGGCATCTCTTTCCCATAGTGAGCCAAGGGCTCTTCACTTGTGCTCTAGTGGACAATAGCACAGCAAAGCAAATGTCTACTATGCGTTTTTGATTCCTGCATTTAGTACAATCTAGCCCTGCAATCTGGAGTCTCCATATAGGACTGCATAGTAGCATATTCATTTCTATGCCAAAAACATGTCAGGAAAACCATACATGCATGATTAATTCTAAACAGCAGCCAGAGGTGTTTTTTTCTTTTCTTTAAACTAATACTCCGGCCCATGAGAGAGGGCTCAGACTCAAGGTTTCTGAGGATTTTCACTGTTGTCTTGAAAGTCATCTAGCCCTATTGACAATCATCTGGCTTTCACATACTCAGCGCTATTTACTCTGCACATTGCCCAAAAGAAATAGTCCCCGAGGTGTCTCAGGCTAACATTACACTAATAAATAAAACAGGCTGGAGCCCCAGCTTTGCAGCTGAGGACAAAGGACACAATTCATGCTCAGGCAGCTAATGACTTCCTCCGTCCTCGCTCTGTCCCAGCTCACATCATCTCCCCAACCCAGACCCTTGGGATGAACTGTTGCCCCATTGCTCCTGAGCCAGACTCTGTCAGCATGGACTGAAGACAAAGTGAAGCCCTGGGCCTGGGCAGGGTGCACATGGGTGTTCAGGGTGCCCCTGGGGGCCCTGGCAGCGTTAAGGTGGAAGAGGAGCTCCTCTTGTCTGTCTTCTGTCCAGCACCTCTCCGTTAATATCCACCTTAAAGCTGGGATCAGCCTTTGTTAGTAGTGTGGTGAGTTCTTTCATGATGATTTAATATGTAATAAATAGAAAAGAGAAAATTAGGTCTTGAAATTATTTCATCTTACACTAAAACCTTCTATCATGTAGGTAGAACTAAAGGAAAACTCAATATATTATCAGAAGAAGTGCAGTCCAATGGGTCAGTAGCTCATTTGGACTTTTGGACTAGAGGTCATATCAAATGATCTCTAGCATAAATAATGATGTAAAATAAAAAGCCCTTTCCTATTCTTTCTTGCTTTGAGGAACTAGATATTTTTCTTCATTAAGGGGTTCCATGTTTTACAGAAAACAATCTATTTATGAAAAGATCTGTTACTTTTTAGCACTGAATTCTTAGATTTTTTCATGATTGTTATTTACTGTTTTTCCTAAAAGTTGCATTTCTAATTAATGTATTTTACTATCAACAGACATCAGAATGAAAATTTGTATTATTGTGTCATTTTAACTGCAGAAGACTATTTTTTTTTCCTTTGCATCCTTAAGTAGAAGCCAAAATTTTGTTATTTAAATACTTACATATTTAATTCCAGATCATTCTACACATTTTAAATAGGAGCTGAACTTGTCTAGAGAAATTGAAAATCTGGGGTAAAATGTACATCTTAAGTTTCCAAGGCAATTTAAAATCCCAAATGCATCCTAAATCTAAAATCCTATATTCAATTTGTGCAGCTTTCATTATCATTCCACTAAGATGTAGATTTAGTTATAACTTCAGCGTAAGTGCAACACTAACAAGTAGTCTAGACCTAAGTAAATTAAACACATGATATGATCCCTAATATATCACTCATACTCCTGACTATTTCTTTAACTGATTTCTAGATGTATGCTTAATAAGATTTTTTAAAAATCTAAGTAGTCTTCTGAAATTAATAAATTATAATCCTAAATAGTTCAAATTTCTATTAATGGACATGGGAGAGATTATCAAATCTTCAGTGAGCAGATTTGTATTCTTACATATTTCTTAAAAGTGCAGTTTTTCCCCCAAAAAATTCTTGTTTTAATGAAGGCCTGAGTCTTCTTTTTTTCCCCTCTTATGTTTGTTTTTTGTTTTGTTTTGAGAAATTTTTTATTTTGATGGAAAAATTTTCTCCTAACTTTTATTACTGACAATGCATAGCCAGTATTAAACTAATGTTTTTATAATGTCTTTTAACTTCCAGCTATTATATAACATATAGTTTCATTTTAAAGATTCATATTGAGTTTCTAACCACACAGACACTGAAGAAAACCTAAGAAACTGAAAATGCTCTGGTTCCAAAACCACAATATATATCCATATATTAATGTATAAATACAAAATCTACAATGACACATATTCAAAATATAGCATGTACAATTTCTGATATAAAATATGTAATTATATGGTTAAGAATATGCTGTGTATGTATAAAGAAGATGAACAAACTTGCTAATATTTCCCACAGAGTGACTACAGACACATTGGGACATCAGAACACTACATTATCTGACTTACAATATTGTACAGCAGTAAATTTTCCCAAGGTTTTATAAACAACTTTTATCTTCCTAGTGTCACTTAAAAACAAGGCAAGTGTAGCTTTTTTTCTAGTTTTTATGACCTTTTATAGGAACAGGACACAGGTCATTTATGTGGAGGAGAACATTAGTGGAGTGAATCACAAGTAGTCTCCACAGTATATAACTTTTAAACTTATTTCTGTACTAGAATAGATAAGAGCAGAATGTCACATCCACTGATTGCTTGCATTCACAAGGTATCTGAAATCAAGCTGGAAACCAGGTGAGAAGACTGTTGAATCATACACTGATTAGGATGATACCATGCATATTGGCCACCAAATAAACACATATAGCTGTGCTGCCTTCATTTTCCCCTGGCACTCAGCAATAGCTGTCAACCTGCAGAATGTCTGATAACAGCGCGATACAGGGAAGCAATAGCTGGCCATGCTGAGACTGAATGCAAAGCAGCAGTGTTTGAAATGGAAATGTAGATTTAAGCAGGGAGAAAAGGAGTTTGTATCTCAAATGGTAGAAGTATATAGGTGGCTAAGAGTAGCTTTAAGAAACTTTGCGTTTGAGAAATATAAAGGTATTTGTTTAGTGATCTGAGAAGCAATTTTGCATTGTGGACTAATGTTTTAATTTCTGGGGTTAAGTGACAAAATATTACAGGTAATGGACTACTATAAGGGGGAAAATAATCTTGAATTATATACTGGAAAAATGTGGGGTCCTTTCTTGTTGTTTATGAAAATGAACTGCAACATTAGATATTCCATTCATCTCCTGCGATTGGGTAGTTTCACAGTTCTTTGTACGGCACAAAGCTTCTCTTTGGCTTTTCCATCACAAACAAAAATCCTGGAAAAGACTGAGCCCCATTTGAGCAGAGGACACAGCCACATGCTCAGTCAGAAATCAAATTGTGATACGAGAAAGTCCAGAAGAATAGAGAACAATTGAACTCACTTTCACAAGCCGTCTACTTAGTTGACATAGTTGACCTCTGCAGAGGATCTCCAAGCTGCAATGCAAGCAATGCTGTCACCACTGAGGGTCTAGGCATGGGCAGGCCAGCGCAGGCCCATTCACATATTTGCAGAGTGAGTGCACGTCTCACCCTGTCGGTGCTGTGCCAAGGGCTCTGGTTTCTGCCACAGTCTGTGCTCTTCCAGTCATGGCTTTCACTGCTTACTGTGGCACAAGCATCGTGGAACCACCAGATCTGTAATTTCACTATTTGTTCTCTAAATATTTAACCTAAATTTTAAGCTTCCCATGCTGCAGATACAGCTGGCTTTATGGGCATTAAAAGCTGCCTGCATCAACACATCACAGTGCGCTAACAGTCTGACTTACGGCTCATCAGGCCAGAAAACAAAAGAAATTATTATTGATGTGCTCATTTTCCCTTTCATGCCTCATTCTTCTGACCTTTAGGGGGGAGTCCAAAGCAGACGGTGTCCGTACGATGTCACGTCAGCTTGCTGATCACGTCATTGCAGAGCCACGAGGCAAAGTTGTGCAACTTTTATTTAAAGCCAAGTAAATGAGAAACATCAGCATTGATTAAGGAGGACCTCTGCTCTCTCCAGTCTTTTGCGATTTACAGTGGAGAGAAGACAGGCTTGGTGACCCGTAGTGAGAAGTGTGGTTGTGCTGTTTGCTGGAGGAAAGATTTAATGACCTCAGTGCTAGACTCAGGAATATCTGCTCTGTTTGAGGTAGGTGCCATTGCTGCTCGAGCAGCAGAGTGAAGTGACTTTGTGGCTTTAGGGGAGCTACAGATGTTCAGGTCCCAGCCTCTCCCAGCACAATAATCACTCAGAGGATGCAGAGCATAAAAGACCTGCAATGTTTACACAGAATGCCGGAGGTATATGTGATGATAGCTAATGAATGGTAGAAGGGTAATTTCCTCTGCTCAATGTGTGTGTGTGCATTTTCCTTCCTCCTTAAAACAAATCACGGCATTAACTTTCAACCCAATAACCTTTATAAAAACTCCATGGTGACTAATTATAAGTGAACAAGGAGTATCTACTATTAGCACAAATAGGATTGTTATTCAATAACCTTGGGAGGCTGAACATCCAGTGATGCTCTGAATCCGTGGTTATTAGATGGGGGGTCTGGTGAAGGTTGTTTCAGATTGCTGCTGGCGTCTTGCTGCTGAGCTCTGTATATTCAATGCCACAATGTCAGCAGCTTGAAACTCCCTGTCTGGATTTTATGCGGCTAATAATCTTCAATTTACTACTGTTTGCAAAGAAAGGGAATACGAATGAAGTGTTTTCAAAGTAGGGGCGTTCTCTGCAGCTCTGTTTCTTAATGGCAGCTCTGACGATATATTCTCACGCATTGCTCACCTGCAGCAATAAGTCCTGTACTGAAAAACCATTTGATTAAACTGCTGCGATGTGTACTGATGCTGATTAACAGAATGCAGACATCTGAAATTGCCTTTGTATTGTACACATGGCTTTGTTTGAACAAAAGGTAGCAACAAGTAAAGAGGGACTAGGACGCCTGCCAGAGATTTCTACGTGCACCCTGATGTTCGCCTCCTCCCACTCGCTGAAAGCAGAAACACCAATAGATTTCTGTGCTGCTGAAGCCGGGAGGTTATGTTTCATTTTCACACTGTGTGGATGTTGATGAGGGGAGAACAAACCAGTAAACAAGAAAACAGCTTAGTCTTTACAGAAAGCAGTCTTTGGGGCACTAGTTTAATTCCATTCCAGAAGGTGACAAACAAAGCCACAAAATTAATTTCCAGTCCCAACATCTGTGTTTTTGTAATGAGAGACTTACAGCTCCCAGATGACTCTTGGACAAATGACTTTGAAAGGCTGTTTTCACTGGAAAGAGAAGCAAATCCTGTCCTTCCCACCACAGAAGTTCTGCTCCATGAGCCATGAGTTGTTTCAGCAGTAGTTTCTTTAAAATTTGGTTATTGGAAGAAGACCAGATAGATTTAGGGAGTGTTACTAGTAGCAAATGCACCAATTACAACATATGTCAGCCTCGTTAGGAATCTGTACTTATGTTAGAAAAACAAGATGAGGGCCAAACTCAGATTAGAGACCCATTTTCTCAGAAGGCAGAGACCCTTTTTTGCATAGCAGTAATACTTTTACAACAGTCAGGGCCCAGCGATATCCTGGGCAGACTGACAGGTGTGAAAATATAGAATCTGCCTTGTCCCATTCCTCAGGAATGATTTCAGGGAAATTTCTACGATGCAAACCATATTCTCTGGCATTTCTTCAAAACTGGCCCCTAAATTGCTCAATGTCTTACTTCTCTTCATCTGATCTACTCAGCCTGCAAGCACGGGTTAGGATCTGCCTCAGGATTTGCTTCTTTCACAAATGATTTTCAATATCTCTACTGTCAGTTGCTGAAGATATAACTGAAGAGCCATTTCTGACAGTGATTCTGATCGATTCTCAGGAGCTCTTGTAAACAGATTCCTGCCATTTGTTTTTGTTTACAAACTCAGCAGTTACACCATAATTGCATATGTAAAAACATGAGTTAGATTTCTATAAAATTACAAACCTGTCTTCAGATTTCCCTGCTTTTTAATTTACATCCTTCAAAACTGTGTTTCTCTAATCTTTCATAAATAGGCATAAAATGCTTATCTGTAACTGGAGGTGTAAAACAGCTGAACTTCCACTTCAGTCCATTTTCACTCAAATCATTCGATGCAGATGATAAATAAAATCATAATATAATGTCTGAGGTAAAAAATATTGCAATACCTCCCCCTATGGCTCATACTCTTTTTGCAGTATATTCATTCTGGCCTCACTAAACACATAAAAAATGTGTAATACAAGTACCCTTCCCTGAGAAACCAGACCAACCTGCTCCTGGCTGTGTCTAATGGTTTTCAAGCATAGATTGCAGCTCATTCTCAAGACTGGATGTATTCAACATCCACACTGCTTGGAGATAGGCCAAATTTTGGCCAAGGAATTCAGATAGAGCTCAAGGAGATGAGCTCAATTCAGATAGAGCTGGAGATTCAGAGGATGCCTTCCCCTTATAGGATAGCCCAAAATTTAGCCCGTACTGCACTCTGAACAGATAGGAAACAGTGGGTTCACAAGTGGCATATGCAAAATGAGCTTTTTCTTCCAGTGTTTATGCAGGAAGAAAATAATTACTGGCAAAGGTGCAAAAACTATTGCACAGAATATTGCAAAATGGAAAGCTAAGTACTTTTACAAAAGATTGAACAATGCCCTGTCTCTCAAATATTTGGATTTTGTTTGTAACTATTACATACTAATAGTCCTTTTATGTCCTTCCTTTAAAAGCTTGAATTTGAATTAATGAATGTTTTGGGGCATAAATACAATACAAGATTGAATTCAGTGAAATCTATCTGACTTTGTAAATTGTGGTTGCTGCAAAATTCAATCTATTAGCTTAGCTTTCATCAAATTAACCCTTCTTTAAGCCAGACTGTACTTGCCTCTTTCTTTCCAGCTGTGCCGTGATATTTTGTAATCTTTTTCTGTGTATATTGTTATATAAAATGTCCCTATCCAGAAATAATCAGCTTTTTTTTTTTTTTTTTTTTTTTTTTTACTTTAAAGGCAGCTTTGAGGAATGTATTTAAAATAACTTACTTTATTTTTCATTCCATTTGGGTCTGTGGTAGACCTACCTCTTTCTCCTCCATTTGGTCTAGCTGACTGAAGTTAGAGGCAAAATTATATGATATCTTTGCAATTCTAATTAAACTACTAATTGCTACTAGAGACTCTTAATACCTGATATTTAGCATCAGTAAATAACAACATAGTAAAGAGCAGTACTAAAAACAGCATTATTTTTCCTTGCATCTCTCTGAAACCAATTTTGCTTTAAATTTGATGTTAGTGTTAAAGTATAATTTCTTCAAAAGTCTCTAGCACTCTGTGGGAGGAAAGTTGTGTTTGTAATTAGGTATTACTGTAGGTAGCAAGTGAATATCATTTACTACCACTCAAAAAAACTTTAAATAGGTTATGCTGACTAAAGAATAATACTGAATTTGATAGTTTAGCCTTGAGTTAAATGCCAGCCCTGCAAGTCAATCCGGAAAGCGTGAAAACAATGGTGAGCAAAAATAATGTGAAAAAAGCAGATAAGCAATAACAGAGCAAAAATAAAAACAAAAGATCTCTTTATCAAGTAACAATAAATATTGTTTGCCAACTAAATAATTTTTTTGTCAAGCTGAAAATTAGTGTAAAAAAAGAAAAAAAAAAGCTAGAAATTGAACCATCCCTTCATCAACTATAATCAACTTGCATATGAAAGCAAATAGTTGATAATAATCTCATTCCATAGTTTGTTTATAGTTGCTGATGGCAGTGAAAATAAATTATTCTTCGAGGATGTCAGAGGAGAGTGTTTCTTGTGTAGATTTCTATCTATCATTCTCTTTTTAAGTAAAAATTAAAATGAATCTCTTCTAATATTTTTAATGTCAAGAGAAAATGGAACATGCCAAAACTACTTTGTCTCCATTTTAGTTTGAGGCAAAACATTACATTTTATTTCAAGTTCTAAAGCACAGCTCTATAGCACAAAAATGGAAGAACAGCCCAAAAGGGGTAAATGTTAAGTCTATACTTCTCCTAATCCCAGATTGTATATATTGTATCTGATGATTTACAGTTAAACTATGATGAATTGGCTTCAGATGGATTTGATAATGATAAAAAATATGGACAGAGATGTTCTATTTAATGAAATCTTTCTGCTTCAAGTAGATAGCTCCTGGATTCCTATCCCACTGCTCTTATCTCCTTTAAGTAATCTTCCCAGGTCCTAGTATCCAAATATTGCTTAAGAAAAATTTGCAGGATCAAAATTAAAATTGAACAGTGCTATATGATTATTTGTTCTTAATGGACAGCATCCCTCTCTACCACAGCATATTTTACTTTTCTTGATTGATTATAATGCATTTTGTAAACTAACAAAACCAATTTGGTTGCATTTTCTAGTTCAGATAGTTTGCTGCACAAAGTTCACTCAAAGCTAATCTTGCATTTCAACTTCATTTCCGCTCTAAATTTTGCAAGAATATTTTAATACAAGGAAGATAATATTTAAATTTTCCTTGCTAAATTAAGGATTTTATTTGGACTTTGTACTTTCCTTCTGTAATACGTGACTTGGACTATTGAGCAAGCACGCTAAATCCTTGAAATGTAATGAGTCTTCATTTAAAAGTTTAATGGAACTGGATTGGAATACACCTAATTTTGCCATCCAAGTCTGATATCCTATTCTGACAGGGCTAAGTCCTGCATGGTAGTTTGTATAAATCTGACTGGCTAGATTTTTAGCACTTTAAAATTACACTTTTCAAGGTCATGACCCTAATGCTTATTTACACATTGCTTTCAACTTACTCACTTCAATGAATAAGAACTATTTACACAGAT
>JAVCKT010017925.1:0-22112 GCA_032273925.1 Rhynchotus rufescens
CAGCCTCATCACAATGTGTTTTCTATTGATTCTTGGATCAAATCCTGATTCTGCAGCTGGCCAGATGTGGTGTCCACTCCATTTCTTTCCCCAATATCTGGTTAACAAAGTGCTACTCTAATCCACAGAAGAGAGCATTCACCTGTAGCAGCCAGCGAGGCTTCTTGTACTCCAGAAGCAGAATAGGTTATTCAAACAGTAAATAAGATAATGTGGCAGTCATACCTATAATAAGGGAGTAGTTTTTTTGGTTTGTTATTCCCATCCAACTAGTAGAAATGGGCAAATATTTCCTCATTGTACAGTGGTCATCAATTCCTCTTCCTTTAAATATGCAGAAACTATTCGTTTTGTGAGCTGTTCAGCACAGGACAATGACCTAGTCTCAGACCTTAATACAGTTTAATTTTGCATGGAATTTGGCAGGGTTTTATCCTTTTTTTTGTCTCTAAATGAAAGTGCTAATCGTTGGGGCGGTAGTCACCCATTACTATTGTGACTGAATCTCTCCAGCTTTGACTGGATTTGTATGGCCAGATATCCTTATCGCCACTATTATGTATTTGATCTGATGGTAAATACTTGTTCAACTGGACATAAAATGTTCTTGCTTATCCAGAAGCTTTACATTCATTGAAAAGAATGATAATTTGCTAATTATTCTCTTCCCTTTTTAACATTCCTTATGCTGTTCAGTGATTTAATGATTTTTTTTTCTTTTAATCTATACAATTAACTAAAATATAATAGCAAGAGTAATTGCTGTAGAAACACTTGGAAAGTCAGGACAGAGCTGTACAGGAGAGTTATAAAGGATATGCCCAAATCAAGAGTTACAAAGCAGCTGAAGGGAATGAAGGGGCTGCAAAAGGGTCTATTCAGGGACACAGGAGGTGGGAGAAGGAATAGAAAACCCCTCTACAGGCAACCAGCAGGTGACACAAGAGGAGGATATAGCTGCCTGCTACTCCTGCAGATTATCGTACACTTTCAATGGAGACAGAGGTCTCTAGAATGGGTCATGGGAATCATAGAATTGTAGAATCATTATGTTATGATTGGGATAGACCTTCAAGATGACCAAGGCAGAATGGTCTGACAAGTCCCTGTGAAATGGATTACATCAAATTAAGTGCTGGATCTGCTTTGAAGAGCAGTATGCAGAAAAAATCCTACTTTCTAACTCACTGTAGCCATACATGTCTCTCTGCAGCATTCCTTGTCCAAAGGATCAGTTGTGATGGTCCTGTGGTATTAGCAAAAAATGGTACTAGCAAATTCTACAAACAGCAAAATTCCTTGGTCTGCTAAATGAGCTGACTTGATCACTTCTGGTGCTTTCCACTTTCCAGGGGAAGTTAATCTTAGTCTGGCACTCAGTGCTTTTGCTTAAAATGTCAGTTTCAAAACTACAGTCAAATTTTGCTCTCTGCAAATTCAGTTGAATTCTGTATAGATTTGAAGTTATATAGAATAGATCTACATGCAAGGGGTTTACTGTATATGTAAGGAAGACAAATTAATTTTTACAGTGATTTCAAGATGCGCTATCGGATAAAACAGCCAAATGTTTACTATTCAAAATGGTGACGTATTAAGCAACAAAACAGATGCATCTGTATCTTACTTTATTTCTCTTCTGACAGGTCTTGGAGGATCATGGTATGCCAATGGATGACAATCAATTTAATCTGCTAACAGAAAAGTTAGGATTCCCAGATGGAGGGTTGAGTTATCTGGATTTTGTGGCAATATTTGAAGGTAAATGAACTCTAAGACCAACACAGCATAACACAAATCTTTCCTAGAAAATGTTTAACTTCCTCTTTAAGGAAAGATTATTGGAGAAATTAGGAAGAGATCAGTGGTATGAGTTTTAGAACACTGATGACCTTTCTCTCTGTAGTTCTTTGACTGTTGATCTAGTTAATCTGCTGCATATCTAACGCAGGGCTTGAGGGAAACTGGGGTTTGTGGCATGTGGACAAGTGGCCAGTAAAGGCCAGTAATGGAGTTTACACTACTAGACTGCAGAAAATAACGGACTGGTTTCTCTGCTTATGCAGGTCCTTCTCTTGAGCATTTCTTGCTGCTCTTCACAGTCTTGGGCCTGGGTTGTATCCCGAGTTCTGATAGTGATATATTATCTGTTGTTAAGGTAGTATTGCCCAGCAATCCCTTTTTTTTTTTCTACCTAAAAGGTCAGGAAACAGTAACTAATCCTTTCAGATACAAAAGATCCATCATTAAACCTTTAGTGATGGGCTTAAAGAGCAGCATATGCAGCTAGAGGTCTGTGATGTGATCTGCTTACTTACTGCTTTATAGTTTTAATTTAAAGTATTGCTTTTGAATGTTAAAGTTATTAAGGGAGTTTGCTGCTAGAGGGTGCTGAAATGCGGTGGTCTATAAAGAAATACTACACTGGCATAGGAAGCATCCCAGTGAGATTGCATAGACACAGGTATGTTGTCCACACACATAATGAGGATGTGGTCTTCACTGATTTACTGTTGCTGAGGAATGCAACCCGGAGGAATATCTGTGCAATGTGGGAGCATGTCGTTTCAGTTTAGCTGCTTGCTTTCCTCCATCAGTGATTGTATTGACTTCCAAGCAGTGTGAGAGTCTTGAATTTTGACTCTTTGAAAGTAATCAAATCTGAACTCATTTTCTTATGCTGGAATCCTTCTGTGGAAGTTGAGTCTAGTAAATAATTATTCATTTCTCATTTATTTTATCCTTTAAATCTAGATTTTTCTGGATAAATTGTGATGCTACAGAAGTCAATGTGAGTTTTGCCATTGACTTCCAGAAGGCAGGTTTTAATTTCTGTATTATGTGTCCCTTCATTATTTTTCTCAGCAGTGTCCATTTACTTTTCCCTCACAGTGTCTATTATTTTCTAGTATCGTTATTACTCCTTAGACCTAAGAAACAGGGCGAGACCTGACTTGTGGCAGGACTG
This sequence comes from Rhynchotus rufescens, assembly GCA_032273925.1. NCBI lineage: Eukaryota > Metazoa > Chordata > Aves > Tinamiformes > Tinamidae > Rhynchotus > Rhynchotus rufescens. The sequence continues at coordinate 2,969 of JAVCKT010017925.1, forward strand.
ATGAAATATTTGGGTTTTCCTTCACTGAGGCCAAGTGTTCAGAAGTATGTGAGTATGGTCAGATAATCATTTGTCCATCAAAAAATATGCATCTAGTAGTCTAGAATAAGATGCTTGAAACAAGCATCTTATTTACCACCATAATGGTGGTAAAAGTGTGTCAACACTTTGATTTAATTCAAGAATCAGAAGTGCTTCGTCTGTGTTTCAAGCTTGTCCTTTTGACAGTCATGAGAATCACAGCTTTTCTTTCGAGAGGTTACCAAAGCTCACAGTTGTAAAAGAAACTGTAACCCATATTTAACATAAGGCTCAAAACACAGAAGGCAATGAAAAACAAAAACAAAAACCCTACTTATTTCCCATTTTCCAGTGATCGTGATTAATTGCAGTGGTAGGAGGAAGAGAAGCTCTGACCCCATGGGCTGTAGTCAGTGTGGATAGTGAGACCTAATTCTCTCTCAGAAACTTCAGTGGGAACACAATATGAGTAGAAAATTTCCTGACTGGGCCTCAGTTGATAAAGGAATTGAAAAAGGGATGGTTAGCGTGTAGTAGTGGGGGAGAAAGGTTGCAGGGTAAAATCATAAGAAACAGAAAAGGACACAGAGAATACAGTTTAGCGATGTCTATGGAGTACAGGCTTTTGTTATGTGTAAATTATTTCTGTCTTCTATGAATGGATTCCTTTAGAAAGGTCTGTTAACTTTGGACTTTTCCAGTCAGGCAGGAGTAGGATGTAGTGAAATGTTAGTGTGTGCATTTTCTTTGAGAGTTTCTCCCACTTTAAAAATCTGAGGTGAACTGACTAAAGTTATTGTAAAACATACTGAAAATTTGGTGAACATAAGAAGGAAGCCATGTCTACAAGATGGTGGCATTTTATTGACCGGATGAATCACTAGTGCTGGTATCTTCTTCTCACCAAAGGTCTGAGAGGTGAAGTATAGTAGTAAATGATCTTGCTATAGCTTTATCTAGGTGAGCCACTTAGCTGCAAGGGAATGGCTCATTTGGGTAAGCTTTATGGGATTAGAGTCTTTCTTGATGAACTGTTGTCTAAATTGACCCAAGCAAATCCACACACAGAATCTGACACCCTTTTAAAAGACTCTTTTTAGATACCTTTTTAAATAGCCATCAGCGATGCAAACATATGAATGAACAGTATTCATATTCTTGTGAGATGGGATGGTGGGGTACAGTGGAAAGGTATGAAGAACATATTCCCAGCAAACCCTTTTTGCTTGCTCCTCAGTGACAATTCTGTTTTTTCCATATATTTTCTATATGGCTCATACAATGCAGAAAAAATCTGAAATGTGGAAGAGATTTTAAAAGGTGTTATTTAGTCTCTTTTTTTCCCCAAAAGCAAGGCAAAATAGGTACCTAGATTGTCACAGAATGGCAAGTAGAAAAAAATCAGAGAAATTTCAGTGTCCAAAATAGTTTTTCTATTGCCTAAAAATACCTTAGACCTTCAGGACTGGAAGTACATGTTGTGTGTCCTGCTGGGAAGCTGGCTGTCTCCCTTTCTTCATCTTGCTGGACTGAGAGATGATGAAAGTTAAAGTTGTGACAATGTGAAGCTGCCATTAGTGCCAGACTGACTCTTGCTAGACCTGAACATCAGGCAAAATAGTATTGACACTGTGTAGAAGAAATGGAAGGTAAGCAGTGTTGTAATTGGAGAGCTCCTGAAATTCCTTCTGTGGGTTCAAAATAGTGGAGAGTTTAGCCACAGCTGAGTTTCTCTAGGAGAGGTGGTCTAGCAGGCAGCAATTTTGCTACACAAAGATGTGACAAATTAATTCCTCTGGTGCTGTGGTCCTCAGGAGCTGCACACAGTGTTTCCTCACAGAGACAGGCACTAGGACAGCAAATCACCACTTGCTTAGTATTCATTTTATCCTCCTCCTGTCTAATAGCCTACTTCTTCAAAACAACCAGGAACCAGAGAAAGCAAAAGGAAGAGGCCATGTCTCAGCTCTGCTTTCTTCAGGCAAGATGACCCTCTACAAGCTTCTTTCACCTTGTATTAGGAAGCAGCATCGCAGCTGAAGCAGTTCTGGAAATCAGATGAACACCACTAATACTGTGTACAGCTATTGCACTTTGTCATGTTTGGGCTATAAAAATCATGATTGCAGGTTTCTTAGTTTGTTTATGTTGTCTTATTATGCTATTTATCAGATATCTTTAATATCATTATTTCAATGCTCTTTCTGCTTTGATTTCTTTATTCCAGATGCCAAACTGAATGGGCCAGGAGCAACATTATGTCACAGCCCAAACCAGAGAGGAAATAGTGCTGAATATCACTACATGACTGCTGAAGAGTGTCTCAGTCAGCTTAATGATAAGCTGATGGAAGTCTATGGGGTAAATACATTGAGCCATGGTTTGCTTTTCGCAGAGAAGCTAGTTGTTATTGTAATTGTTTTAAAAGTTGGTTTGGGGGAACTGTCAGAAAAGTGACTCTGCAAATTACGATGATTTTCATGTTTTCTGTTGTCTCAGAATATTTGAGTTAAAACACATTCATTTTACAGGGCAAAGACTGTTTTTTTCTAACTGTCTTCACTGCAGCAGTGAAGAAATAGCCAAGAAATTAAAAGCTGAGCTATTTTTTCCCATTCTTTTGTGAGCTTAGCCTAGCTTTTACAGACTTCGCAGTTAGTGTAGAATATCTCTGCACTGCTGCTCACATAATACTCTGACTGAACACAAGTGCAGTCTATCAAGAAGTTTTTTTCTTTGTTTTTTCTTTTTTTGATTATTATTTCCTATAATTAACATTAGAATGTACTCCTTGAAGTCCTGCCATTCTGAAATTCCCTCGAAGTATTTGTCTATTGTCAAAACAAGTCTAGAGCAAACATTTTGTTATGTTAAAATGTGTAGTTGACCTGGTAAATACATTTAGTTAAATGTTCCTTGTTAGGACACGTATTCTGCCTTCCGTAACACAGACACTAACCGTGATGGTGTCATCAACATGCTTGACTTTCGGCACCTCTTGGACAGCTTTTTGTTTAGTCTTAGAGATGAGGAGTTCTTGCGCCTACTGGGTATGTTGAGAATGAACCTGACCTCCACCTTAAATTACAAAGAATTTCGTCAACTGTTTGAGACCCAAGAAACTAAGGACGTACCTCCTTGGCTGATCCCACCTCACAAGTAAGAGAAAAAGTTGTATAGTGCTTACATTAATCTGATGTGTTTATATAAATGAATGTGCTATATGAAAGCTCCTATTAGATATGACTGAAAAAAGATTAAAATGTGTCTTTATCAAGCTGAGGCTGAGCAGCTCTGTAAGGTTATCAGTGATACAGTGCTCAAATAAAATGCTAAGTCCAACCTTCAATTAAATTGAAGAATAACTCCTGAGGACTGTTCAAATCTGTGAGATTAAAAATATATACTGGCACCTGAATTAGAGCCTTTGAGCTGAGCTAACACCCAAACTGAAAAACATAACTGGATCTCTTGAATATGCAGAATAGGGCACGCAGTTTGGTGACGTCATTTTGGGTTGAGAAGTAGCTCGAGTGTTACCTGCCTGCCACAGTCCCTGCTGCTTCTGAGGCTAGTCTCACTGTCAGTGTGCATTAGAGCAGCCCGCGGGTTACACAACCCAAACCCTTTTGCCACCAGAGTACTGAGGTAGGCAAGGCTGGGCAAGGTGTGTGGAAATGCTGAGATGCTCTAGAGTGAATGGAAGACAGTGAAAATGGGGCAGCAGGCTCCCTTACTCTGAGCAATGATATTGCCTCAAATGCCTGGAATTTAAAGCCTCAGGTTTTCTTTAATGATAAATAGCACTTAGGCAATAAAAAAAATTCTTAAAAACTCAGTGTGAAACTATGTTTAACTATGCAAACAGAGATAAATTGATAAAAATAATGACAAGATTCAGCAGGACTGAAAAAGCTGGTGATCAGCAACTCATCTCTGCTGAAGCAATGAGGATGTGATATATACACATAGGCTTATTTCCCAGTTTTTATTTGTCTGTTACTGTGTTACTGTTGGCTCAGATGCTAATAATATTTATCTGCTTGGTTTGTTTTTCATTTTTTCCTGAATTGGGCAACTGAGTGAATCAAGAACATCAGTCTAAACCTCCTGATCATCACTTGGTTTTGCTAACAGTTGAAATGTGGGATGAATTAATGTCTTGCTCTCTCTTCTGTTGCATTTTCGATTTAGCTCCAAAGTATTCTCAGTTTCAGAACTGTTCCTGTTTTAGAAATCTAACAATGAAAATACAATGATTGACAGCCTTGAGATTGCTTGAAGCTTCCCAGCTAAGTTCTTATACTGTTTTAAATGGTCAAGAGATTAGGTTTATGGAGTCTTCTCCCAGATATTAGGGGTGGGAAGCTCTGAGAATCAGAAGATTCCCATGCACCTAGTGTACCTAAATGAGCCATCTATTTTTGATGATAGGAGATGCCTTCCCTCCAGGACCCAGTCAAGTGTGTTCTTGCACAGCTCCCTGATATAGACAGCTCTCTGCACTGTGCAATAACTTTGCTGGTTCTCTTTCTGAGGAACCTGTTAATCCCTCCATACTTGGACTCTCCCAGAAGCACCAGACCCTCAAAACTTCAGTGCTTGTCATGCTAACCAGTGACTGAGCTTGCTTGCAAATCTGGGTCTTAGTCCCCAAACTTACCAGTGAGCTCTTGTTAATGCACAAAGACAGTTTTGATCTAAGTTATTGAAGTAAATCAAGGATAATCTTCCTGGAGTCACTCCAGGATATAATTGTTTCTGAGCTAATTAACATTTCCTTCTATGTGGAGAAATGATCGTGCCGTCTCTTGAGTTTGAGGGAGAATTGAACAACACTGATTTGAAAATAAATAGGGAATTAAAAAATTTAAAACATCTTCGCTAACCTGCAGCTAGGGAAATAAGGCAGTATTTAAAGAATTAAGTTTACACAGATGTGAAGTAACAGTCTTTAATGTGTATCTTAGAAACTAGGAAATCACTGCTGCCATGAAGAACAACAAAAGGAAAGGAAACTTGTGGAGATTAAAGATTCCACTAACGTACAGCATAGTTAGTTGTTACTTTTTTTTCTTTTCTATTTTTTTTTCTGAGAAAAAAACAGATGATAACGGAGGCAGAGCTAGCTTGTGATCAGGCTCATTACTACCTTGTTATCAAAGCAAGAACCAGATGGCATGACCTAGCAAGGGTAAGAAGAATGTTTTCTTTAAATAAATAAAACTGCACTAATATATTTCAGAACATTATGCAATGTTGATCTTCAGATTCTATAAATATTCAAAGAGACCCTTGCAAAATAGCTCATTAATCATAAAAACTTACTATGTGAATTAAAAGAAATCAACACTTTGAATAATGTTCAATTTTTGTAGTGTTAATTATATAGTGGTGCTATTATAGTTTATATAGTAGTGCTATCATGGTTGTTTCTAAAAATTTATTTATATTTTACTGTTGTTGACTTTACTTAATGGTTCTGTTCTAAGAGCAGTAATCAGCCTCCTCTGAGGCCCATTTGACTAGGTGCCATACACAAACACCCATCTCCTTGCTCACACCCAGTGTTGCCAAGTAGAGTGAAGGGTGAGCATTCATAGAGACTTTTCATAAAATAATCCCTAAAAATTAATTCCAATGTTTTTAACAGTTAAATAGTTGCAATAGCCAGAGAACAAAGCAGCATAAGGAAAAATGAAGCTAAATTTTAATCAAATGTTTGCGTGAGACAATAGTTCTTATGGTTTGAGCTTGCAAGATGAGTGTATAAAAGAAAGAGAAAAATCCCCAAAATCTTAGGTATGATCTTAGGTATGTTTACTATTTTCATCTTCCATTGGTGTGCTTCAGCAGCAGGAATTTCTGTACATGGATATACAATTTTAGTGTTTATATCTGTGTATTCACCATCAATAAGAGACTTTCTACACAGAGTCAGTCCACCACTAAAAATGAAATTAAAAAAAAAATTGTTTTAATGAAATTCAGACTTATCCATTTTTTTCTCAATTCACATTATTCATGAAGTTTAAAGAGTTTTTTTTTCAAGCTTGCTAGTTCTTACTAGTGATTTCTTTCACATTCAGAGTTTTCAGGAATATGACAGTGAAGGAAACAGTATTATATGGCCTGAGGATTTGAAAAAAGTCTTGTTCAGATTTGGCATTCCAGTCACCCCAGAAGAATTTAAGAAGCTTTGGGCAAGGTATGACAACTCTAAATGATTAGCGCTTACAATAATGTATCTTTTATAGGATTACAGAGCCTTTGGCAGTGCAGTGAATTACAATAGAGCACACTGCCCAAGAAAACTCTTTTTTTATGAATGTGACCTTAAATCATGACAATGTGTTACACGAGGCTACATTGTATCATGCTAAACTCGAGAATACAATTAGATCCATCAGTTTCCAATGAATTCAAAGACAGTTTTTCTGTTGACTTTGGTATCCCCAGTCCCTTTAATTTAATATACGTGTTCATCTTGAATGGCACTTTGGGTCACAAGTTAAATTAACTTGTTTTTCATCAATTTAGTTTGCACAAACAAATGCCTACCTCAGTTTGCTGTGAGTAAAAGCCAACTCCAAGCATCTCAGGTCAGCTGGGAAATGCACATGGAGCTTCCATCAAGGGGCTCCACAGAGCACCTTGTGTTGCCCATTTGGCTGAAGTCAGCGCTAGCTCCTTTGCAGAGCACTGAACTGGCTTGCAACATTCTCACCCTAAATAAAAGTGATTCAGTCAAAATAAAAACGCTACATGCCAAATACATAACAAAAGAAAGTAAGGTAATTTCATGCTGTGTAAAGATGGCAAGTAATACCATGAAATGTTTTTATAGGCGAGTAATTTGTTCTGAAGTGGGGGGGGGAAATACTTGTCTGCTCTCAGCTAAGAGGAGCTGTGCAATAAACTGTCTTTGAGAAGGCATAGATGTCAGCTATATGTGACATTATATAAAAAACTTCCTTTATTACAGGTTTATTTAAAAAAAATAATCACTCTCCCCAACATAAAGAACCCAAGTGTATTGCATTGTGGTTTCAAACTGCTTTAACTGTATGGTTTATTTTTTCCTAGCACTGATTCATCTCTGAATTATTTTCTACTCCATTAGATTTTACTTTCCCTTCTTATTCCTTATGGATGCCATGGCACACTGAAGAGTCTCCTTTTCCTGCAGTCATCTGCTGCACGGTTTCATTCCCATAAGCCACTGCTTTGATAGAATAGATAAAATCTCTTACGTGCCTGATACAGCTGTAAGTTGAATAAAGGAATTAGAGTGGAGCTGAGGCTAAATTAGGCATTACCATGCATCGGAGCGCTAGCAGTGGGAGAGACTGCAGGGGACAATCCTATGGAAATGTTGATACCTAGGAAAATATGAAAAAATGTTTGTGAAGTTAAGCACACACTGCTGAAGGGTTATTACAATTCTGAGCATCTCAGATGTGTGTGACCCGTTTGAGACATTTGGGGCTGAAGTTTCAGACGTCAGATGCTCTTTGTCTCAGGTCAGACCCAGCAAAGCAGCTGTGCTGAGAGCCAGAGAACGCTCCTGACAATTTGTTCCTCAGGGTAAAATTTTCAAAACCAACTATGTGATTATGAAGCCTACATCCTACCTTGTGAGTCTCATATAAAGTTGCTCACTCATTCTCTGTGTGGTATGGCACCTCTATAAGGAAGGCAAGCCATGAGATTTAAGCTGCTAAGTCACTTAAGGACATCTGTAATGCTTTTCTATGAGGAGCACATGAATATTTAAAAGGAGCGTTTCTTTTTCAAGGTATGATACAGATGCAAAAGGATATCTTACTCACCAAGAATTTTTACAGAAGCTGGGGATAGAGTTTGCACCCGCTGACACAGGGCTCAGCAGACATATCACAGAAGACAACCCTGCGCACTTAAAAGCACATTATAATAATCAGCAAAAAAAGCATTCAAAGCTGGAAGAGCAACAGAAACAGCAAACTAAAGCTCTGCATGTAAATGAAGTGAAAAAGCAGATCAAGTAAGTTATTTATGAGCTTGGCATATAACTTTCTGTGTTTGTGTTTAGTTTGTTAAGATGACAGAATGTACAATACAAATGTTATTTTACAAAGAAGTCTCTGAAAAAGAGTCTTAGAAGGTGGATGAGTTTTATACATAGTGTTATTCCCATCATCTTGCTGAAGATAAGCTCAGCAAGCATTGTGAAAATATTCTCCATGGCTGTATCTTACTCAATTTATAAATGTTATGGAAGCATCTTTATTGGTAAATGAGAGTATCCACAAACATTCCCAGCTGCTGGAACATGATTACCTGTGGTGTTAAACTGCCAGTACAAACCTTGTTGCACTTTGGCCTCTGCCAATTAATATTATCCCTAATCACTCCCAGCATAGCTGAGGGACAAGAAGGCTTCAAGGACCTTCTTCTACTTACCACAGAGGGTACAGGCAGCCGCTCTCTTTCAGTGACCGAGAAGATTCACCAGTGGAGATGTTTATCGCTGTGGACACAGCCTGTGGTTCCATGCGGGCACTGCTGCCAGCTGAGACTGAGTAAGTGTGGTTTGCTCACCCTGCAGCGCTCTCCTTCTCAGGCATGAGAAGGTTTAGACCTGCCTGATGATCAATAGCAGAGGCTTTCATCGCAGCTGCCGTGGCTGGACACTTTGGTCCCACAGCCTATCCTGCCCCACTGATGAGAGCAAAGTAGCAATCACAGTTGGGTTCACAGCCCTCTAGCAACTACTTAAAATGTCAGGAAATGCCTCAGCAGAAGCAGAAAAAAAAAAAAAACACCAAACCAGTTATAAAAAGGATGTACCTCAAGAGCAATAAGCCTCTGGTCCCCAAGCAAGAGGCATCTGCCTCAAACAAAATCAACACTCACAGAGTTAATAGGTCATCGCTCCTGAGAAGAACATTTGGCAAACAAAGGACAACATGATATCCTACTCAGAGTGAAGTCCAATGGTACATGCTTGCCCTAGCAATGCCGTGGTAATTAGCCTGATACTAATGTGCAGGATTCCCAAACCTGCCAACAGAACAAGGCAGCAGGAGAATCTGCTGCCCCAGTACATTTCTGTTAAAGCTTTAGATCCCATGTTGGGGCCAGTTACCGCTTGGGTGCTTATCATGTTTTGTGTTCATGCTTTCTGTCCTTTCCAGAAATGATTTTCGTGTGTGTGTGTGTGTGTGTGTGTTTTAATGAGTATAAACCCTCAGAAGTAAGGTAATACAAGAATATATACCCCCCAAAAGCACTGAGTTGCTTTCTTTTGTGCTTGGAAAGTGTCTAGATGTTATAGGAGCTAATACATTAATAATGATGATTATGATTATGAGAATTCCCTATGATATTGTTGATGCAGGTGTTACACCTATAAACAAAGATGAGAAATCACCTCTTGCAAGTACAAAGTAATCCTCAGAAATCATTAGAAAAAAAAAAAGCCTCTAAGCTAAGACTTTGGGCTTTATATCCTGTTTTTTAACGCTATTTTTAGTGTCCCAAGTAATATGAAGGAATCAAGGCCAAAACTCTCCTTTCTGTCCAGTATCACACTATCCCACCTGCACTGCAGCTTGCTGTGCTGTAGTCTGCCCTTGTGACACATGGCAGGTATCAACAAATGTTCCACCTGTGAAAAAACTGTATAATATCCAACAGAGATGATTAAGCAGCCAGTGTGCTGTAGGTGTTGGTTATTACAGTATTTGTGTCTGGCTGATGAGAAGCTTGGGCCTTAACTGCCTCCTGCTGAGCTCTTCCACTCAATTTGTCATTATTTCTTACCCATTAGTGCAAGCCCAAGTGCAATCTGGCCGTACCTCCAATAAGTAATACTGTGAGTAGGGAAAAGCTGTACTGCAAACAGAAATTATGCAGCATGGCCCAAAGATGCAGATACTCATCCTGAGGCAGTGGGGAGTAATTTAATCAATGAGGAAGGCACATGAGGTAAATAATAATAATAATAATTTAGAAGTGTTTAGTTTTGAAACCATACTATGATAACAACTATATACCTGTGCATATACAAATACATAGGACAGTGCACAGTGATCGTTTAATCATCATTTGGAGGAAAACAGGAGTTGGCAGACTGGATCAGAGACCATCTCATTTAGTATCTGGTATTAAGCAATGCTAAATATTTCTGATGGAGGTGGAACAGCCTTCTAAAAGATGGACATAGGAAATTCTGCCCCCTAAACCAGGGCTGTCTCCTCTTGGGCTCTTTAAAGGTTTAGGGTATTCCTACAGGCAACATTTTCATACCCTTTCATACCCTACATGCAAAGGATATTATTGTTACTATTCTGGCTTTTCCTCTTTCTTTATATATTTAAAAAGACCCTGTTTTGTTCTTAGTCTTTTCAGTCAGTGCCTTCTTACAGGAATAAGCCCCCAACTTTATTGCTTGTGGTCTGCAAAACTCTGTGGTCTTTTTATTGATTATTCTCACCTTTCAGTTCCACTGGAGGCTCCCTTCTTGTTTCCCACTCTTTCTTACCCACTTCCTAGCCAGTGGAATGGTCCAGGGGTAGCAGGTCCTGGGTGTCGTTCTCTCCTGGAAAGCCTGAAGTGCCAGAGGGGCATCCAGGCCTCTGAGCTCCTCAAATTTCATACAGAGCCTTTGAAAGCTGTAAGTGACTTTTCATCCAGAGTCATTGTGTGAAGAATGAAATCCATGTGCGTGGTGACTCTCAAGGCCATGATCCAGTGGACTGTCCGCCTTTGCCTCCAGAAGGAGAAAAGACATGAGCCACAGGAAGCAGAAATGGGCACTGAGCCCTTCTGCCAGGAAAAAAAAAAAAAAAAACTTAGTGCAAGGAGATCTCTTCTTGGACAGGAGAGAGGATATAGCGGCCACAAAACATGACCATGGTCACGCACATGCCTCTCAGCCCCCACGTTGTTCTCACTGAGCTTCCAGCTGTCACATTCTGCCTTGGAGGAGGCAAGGGCTCCTTGCAAGGGCTGAATTTCTGGGATCCACTTTAGGACAACCAGGAGCAGAACCTGCAGCCTGTTGTGTGGCCACACTCAAGCTCTGCCTTTACCGTCCACACAGGGGCTGCATCCAGGTCCTTCTTCCTGGCTTTCTGCTGGGGCCATGAACCTTTGGAGCAGTTTGAGCGCTCTGTGATTACACACTGTGAAGCAGACAAAGGCTCTGGACATCTTAAAATTCAAAACATAGTGCTGAGCCTTTCTTTTTTTCCATTTCTTTCTTTCTTTCTGTTGTAACTCATAGGAACAAATAATCCAAATTAGAAGCAGACACTGAACAGTGGCTCTCCAGCTCTTCAAGAAAAATACAAAGCATTCACAAGAAAATACTTTTTTGGCAGTGTATCTTGAACTATGGCTTAAAACTTCATGTACTCCATGCACATATTTACCGCTGCAAGTGGTATAATTACTGCTTGGAAACCTTTATTCAGTCCAAAAATATTGCCTGCTTCAATTTTCTAAAAATATGTATCTCACAAACTGTTTTGATTTTACCTCTCATTGACAAGGTTTAAGCCATGATAATAGCCATGAAGAGCTAGCATTTGACAGAATAGCACTGAAGGAACGTACAACTGTAAGGATTTCAGAATTTTTTTGCTGCAGTGGTACAGCCATATTCTTTAAAGCACACCCTTGCAATGTGGAGGAAGCAGGGCTGTATGGTCTGCTCCTCTGGAGCTGGAGGAAATGATTGAATTTACAAAGTGCATTTACAAAGAAGTGCCCTTAGGGAAGTCAGTTGTTTTTGACTTTTAGGCTGCTGCACCCTGCTTGCTAGTGTGACTGTCTTGCTTTGAGTGAGATGCAAATACCACATGGTAACAGGAGTATGTGAAAAAGACGAAGGAATTAAGGAGAAAAAAAAAAAGAGACATTTGAAAGTGAGAGAAAAGGTGATAGCTCTTTTGGGGCTTTTAGAAACTCTAAAACACACAGGCAATATTGCAGGCTCCTTTAAAAGATTCACATGATGTTTGAAACCACTATACAGTGTAGTATACATTCATCAGAAGGAAGCTCACATCCATTTTATGGAATACTATAATGGTAGGAACTATAAATGTTTTTAATGTTATGAAGCCAAACCAGGGTGAGAGGGCCAACCATGCAGCTATATAAAGCAGATTGAAGGAACACTGCGCTTCCAAGGAAAGATACAGGTTTTACAGGAGAATGCAAAAGAGGAATCCTCTGAATAATGTTAAGTTGATATTAAAATAGGGATTTGATCAAGTAGTATGGCATTTGGGGTGATTGTATTGTAAGGGATCCGATAGCGATTGGAATCACAGACCAAAGCCGCTATGCCAGGAAGCCAGGATCTAGGGCTGGGGACCACAAGCTTGGCCAGTCATAAGGGACAATATGAAGATATCAGAAGAGGTACAGAACATGCTGGCTATTGGAAATGGAAAATGGAAAACAGATTTGAAGATGCTCATGAGAGCTATCTGCAAAAAGTTGCAAAAATGAGATATAGGAAAATTCATAGATTTAAAGTATGTCCAGGAGTTCAGAGATATTGAAGTACCTATAACAAAATACAGTTATTTTGCAAGGCCTTGTGACTGGAAAAGAAGAAACAGAGCAGAACACCTGAGACACACCCGAAGTCTGTGTGATGGTGTGCAAACTAAAAGTGCATTGAAATACCACACAGGTATTTGCTGCAAAAGGGCTTCATTAAAGTAGTGAATCTGGTAAAGCAACTAGAAACACAGGAGATCAGTTCCCAAAAGTCATTAATGTCAGAGATAAACTGGACGCATCATATAAAAGCATGTTCTCCCAACAGCATGTGCTGCTACGAATGTTCCTCTGGCTGTGACGTGGAAGACTGATGAAGGAGACAGATTGTGTAGGAATAATGGGGAGAAGTTTGAAAATGTAAGACCCACTTAGAAACAGTAACAAAAAAAGACAAGTCACTGCGATGGTCTTTAAAACTAGTGAGGCTTAATATACGTGTCAGGATAGACACTTTCCTATAGAGGATATTTCTAGGAAAAGGATTGCATATTTTCATGCAAATATCTAAACTTTTGTACAAATTTCTATTCCTGTACTGGATCCAAGCAGGATTCCTTGCATGGGAGTTCAATACCATACACTTTTAGTCCACATAGGAAATTCTCCTTTCACCGACTTTCTTTTGACTAGGAATTCATTGTTGAGAAGTATAAGAAAGGCCATTCACTTGAAACAACTATGACTGCTAAAATAGGTACAAGAGGTGCCTAGTATCTATTTTAGATACTAGAAATGCCCGCGAGGGCTTGAGAAGCAGGATTAGACAGAAATACAAATGGAAGGACAGAGAAATATCAGAAAAGATTAACTCAAAACAAGACACAGAAGGGCTGTTACAAATATGCTGTCCACAAAGACAAGGTGTCCAGAGGCCTGTTGATGTGATGAATACCACAGAAACGTTCCTATCAAGCCTGCCAATCTGCACACGCGACTTTTGAGTCACTGCCTAAAATGCATGTGCAGGACTGGCAATCTGGGAAGAGTTCCCAAATCAAGGCATTCATACTGACAGCTTCAGACCTTATATGACACTAGAGGCAACACAAAGTTATCAAAAGAAGGCTTACAGGCAATATTATTGAAAAAAAATACATAACAGAAATCAGTGGGCTGTGGTTCAAAGGCCCATGTGAGCACTGGTCCTGGATGGAAACGGAGAGCACTCTGGAGCTGCTGTATGATGGCCAGAAATGTTACTGATTTGTTTGTCAGTCTGTTATTTTCAGAACTGGCACAAGCTGTTTTGCAGCCGTGGTGAAAGAAAGGTTGGCTAGTAGTTTGACAATAAAGATAAACTGGAGAGATACTTTCTGACTGAAGACTGAAGATATTCTTTCTAGAGCACTTAATCAGTCTATTCTTGAAAACACATAGAAGGACATAACACATGGAAATTTAATGTATAAAAAAATGATTTCAGAAGAAAGCGAGCTGGGTTTTCTATGTTTTATAGAGAAGATGCCACAATGCAGAAAATCCTGCACCTATAGGTTAGATACGGTATATTACATACCACCATATCACCAATTCAGATTAGAGTTTTCTATCTTTACTGACAGACACTTTAGAGGTAGCAAAAATAATGGTGTCAGTGAATTACAACTTGACATGCTTCACAAAATACAGGAGACTCCTAAGCATATTCAAAAATGTGAAAGAACAGAGCCTGTGGGGATATATCTGAATAGATATTCAATTTAGACATTAATCTGAAATTGCATTTTGATAGTATTTAACATGAGAATATACCACAACAGACACTAACTCTGTGCTTTTAGGGGCATGGCATCCCAGAAATTTTGTCTAGCAATGTTCCACTGTTCAGCAGCTAGAACTTGAAATGATTTGTAAGGGATGATTACAATATGTTCCGCCTCATCCAGATATCCTCAGTTCAATGGGAAGCTGAGCTGAAACTGTTAAAAGACAGGTTAAGCAGCTTGTTTGTGGAGCTCAAAAGAATCCCAAACTTGCGAACACATCTTTGAAAAGTGGCTTATTGCTAGCTGAAACTTTATTGAGCAGACAGTCCCAGTATTCCCAATTCCATCCAAATGACGGTGAAAGAAAAAATGGGTCTGAATCATATAATAAATGGCTAACAAAAGTCATACTATAATTAAAATCTTGCAAAGTATGTCATTTCCTGGGCTCTGAGAGTTGGGGGGAAAATAATCATGCGAAGTACAAACGCTAGAAGGACAGATCCTTAGGAGAAGCGATTGGCAAGGAAGATCTCTGAAAGGAAAAGAGTGAGCCTGCCTACAGCCTCTTGGAAAGAAATGGAAAACCAAGGATTCTGCAATGCTGTCAGCAGAAAGACAGCAGGCATAGCTAGAGCTGAGTCCAGATGCCTCTGAGGAAATCCATGAGAGGTTGTAGAGCTCTGGCAGGACTCTCTGAGCATTGCTACAATATCTATAAAGATTAACATGTCCTTTACTGGTCTTAAAAGAAGTGGCCATTGAGTCATACAAAGGAGTAAATATAAGAATTGGATGCTGGCCCACTGACAGTGGCTTAGCAGGAAGGAGTGAACTGGTCTAAGCTCTTAGATCCACACAGGCTTGGCAAGAGAATGAGGCAATGAATCATGCTTGATTATGTGGGTTATGATCTTGAACTGCATTATCTCTGTAATCAGCCTTTTATAGCACAAATTCTGATTCCCTGAAGTACTTGCACTCCATACTCTGTAGCCTAGGGCTGGCAGAAAGAGCAGTCCCAAAGCAAAGGGAGTGCAGCTGTAGTTGTTAACCCAAATCAAAACTTGTTACTTCTTCCATATAGGTGTCATCTTGTAAGTGATAAATATATGTAGATAATTTATTTATGTCTGATGATCTCCATGAAGACATAATTCACAGCTATTTTGATCTTACATTAATCTTGGGTGACTTTAGGTGACTTCTATATGAACTGAGGACATGGAGAAACAAGAGATGTCAGTGCCTGCTTGGTCCTCTTGAGCCACAATGTGCAGGGGCTTGTATTGACTCAAGAGTAAAGAGGCTGGGAGGGAGATTGCTTGGGTTTCCCATGTTTCATTGAGCAGTTTATGGTGTCATTAAGCTGTAAGAGAAAAAAAAATTAGTGGGAAGAAGACGTTCCTGTGTTTTGAAGCCTGAATTTATTAGTATACAAGAAATGGTAAATATCTCAGGGAAGTTTAAGGTAGTGCCACAAAGTTCATATAAGTCAGGAGGAGCACTGTATGTCTTCCCTTGGACATGGATGAGGCCCTGGAATACTTCAGTTTTGCTCAGGTCTGATTGTCTTTGTTAAATAGTTCTTTTTGCTATATCAAAGTTTCAGGAGCCTCAAATCAGGACAGACTTTAAAAAATAGAGAATTTTATTTTCTGCAATTTTGAATGGACAGAGTAATCAGTAAATCATCATCATTTGTTTCAATTGGAGGTTTTACCTATGCAATTGGAGGTTTTACCTGACAGAGTAATCAGTAAATCATCATCATTTGTTTCAATTGGAGGTTTTACCTATGCAATTTTGTGTGTAAATTAAATATTAAATAGTGTGGTGGATGGGAAATAGAGAGAAAACATGAATGTTTTTGTAAATAACTTGGCATTACAATTTTTTTAAAATCAACCATTGGATAAATTATATCAGCTTTCCACACACAAATAAGCTCAAGATCTTTCCTTGTCCTTCCACCCCCATTTGGTATAGTTAGAGTTATAGTTATTTTTATCCTTTTTATTTTATTTAGCAAAGAAAACCTACTCTCTTTCATGGATAAATTTAGAAATTAGTCCCAGGATTTCAGGAAGTTTTTTCAAAAAATGGATAAAATCAGAGATGGCTACATAACAGTATGTGACCTGCACAAGATCTGGCAAGAATTTGACTATTTCCTTGACTATGATCAGTTCAGTGATCTTCTAAATGGGTTTGTACGATTATTTGCTAAATGTCTCTTCAGTCACATCTAGCAGAGGCTGTCAGCTTGTACTCGTGTTAAGCATGTAAGATGCTTTGCTAAAAGTAGTGGAGCTACCCACATGCCTGCCCGTGAGTGAAAAATCTTTCTAGGCTACCAGCTTTGCAGGTAATGAGGGTGAAATGGCTTCTTACATAAAACTAGCATGTTCTGGATATGTGTATTTTCTTGCTAGTTTGTTTTCTTTGTTTATTTCAATTTAATAGAGCAAATGTGTGAAAGAGATCCTGTTTCAAATGGGAGCAGAATTACAACAGACCATAAAACAGTAATAATTTTCAAATGCTGCTGCCATGAAAAGCTGTGTGTTTGATGTTGTGTGTTAATAGGAGCAAGAAGAAAAATTTGTATGTGGAGGCTGAAGAATGCAAAGGACCTGATCCAACATGGGGTAGTTGGGGTACTCCCAGCCCCCCAAAGATCACACTTTTGGCACCACTGGGCTTTGTGGTCTTGCCAGACCAAACTTTTTTATGTTTGAAATAAAATTAACAAAGTCTTTTCACAGTTCACCTTTAATTGAGCGATAAACTTTTTTTATGAATTGAACCCCTAATAAGAATCTGCTGCTTGTTTCTTTCTCAAAGACCTCTTGATGATAAACACCTCTATTCATTGTAATTTTGTGCAGATTATTCCTTTCTTGATCCAAACTAGTCTTTTCTAAATAATACAGAGTAGATTAGCATATGCATTTAGTTTTATTACTAAAATTTTAATGCCCACTTGGCAATTTATTTCTCTGCTGAAATGGTGTTGATTATTTCCTTTTCCACACACTGTCTCCAATATTGGAGCCAGCTTGACACAGGGTAGTATGTGGGAGTGCTGTGCAGCTGCAAGATGCAAAATCAGGGCTCTTGAATATTTTTTTCTTGCTAGCAGATATTGGGTCTGTAGCTAATTTCTTTTCCAGCCTTTTATAAAGCGTCTTCTTTGTTTTACTGGCTCTCACCATTAATTAGACATTTTTGTAACTGGATATTCCGGTGATTGGTAGCTGAAGCATTGGTCCCTAGTGAAAGAGATGATAAAAGTACATTACAGTAATTCAGTCTTACATGAGAAATTTATTAGGTAGTGGGGACAACTTCGCTGTCAAGGCTTGACTCTCTAGAACTTGCCTTGACCGTAACTCTCATTACAAAGCTTAATGCAAGCATGAAAAATCCAGCCTTTCCCCTGCAGCATAGGAATTTTCTATCCATTACATATATGCAGAGAATCTGCAGTTTTGATAACTGCCTATAAAGTTAATGAAGTCTATTAAAAACCCCTCTGCAGTTGGTAACTCTATATCAAAAAAACTAAGTGTGATCTAGCCTGGAGACTCTCCGGTTGTTTTTCAACGGTAGGAAATTCCATAAACTGACTACGCTGGATGCTTACTGGGTAAGCAAGTGCAGAACATGCCCCTGCTATTGTACTGCTGGGTGGTAATGAGTTCTATGGGCTCATTAAACAAGTCTGATGCCTTCTTTTTATATTTGTTGCAAATGTACCAGGTGCCATTTCAATGAATGGTAACATGCCACAGAATTTGAGGAGAAAGCAATTTTTCAGGTTATAGTTAATGCTATTCATCCCAACTTAATCTTTGATGCGAAATAACCTATATTTTGCATTTGTTCTGTGTATGTAAAGCTTGCTTTAATTCCAATCTTTTTGTGGTACAGCCTTCTTGAATAAAAATTAATTTAGTTTTGTCACAAAGTCCTCTGCAAAAAAAAAAAAAAATCCCCAAATCATATGCAAAATCTCGTCTTTCCCCATGTTGATGTTTGATGCAAAAATATATTCACGGTTGTTACCCGGAGCTATCTCTAGTCAGATACATAACCCTCTGAATTTCTGATGTGACAGAACATGAAACTCCCCAGTGCCCGTGATCTAGCAGATGTTTTAGCTGACAGCAGAAATTCAGAGGCTGAGAGAGCAGTCTGGAGAGACTTTGGGCTGGACTGATCACTTGGCATTTTATTACCCACACTTTAGGTTAAAAACTTTGAACTACTTCCTCTGACATCGGGGCCAAGAATCTATAAAATAATTTTCTAGTTGCCTGCCAAACCAAGCAGAATGAAATACTTCCTTCAGAAGGAAGTTATGTCCTTCCAGCACAAGCATAAGGAAGAACTTTGAATGGAAACCACTATGGTTTCCTTAGCATGGGCAGAGACCAAGTGAGTAGAGATGAAAGCTGGTAGACCCATGCAGTGCAGCATCGAGCTGTGGCAGATGTAGTAGCTTATTTGGAGCAACACTTGACCAGACTCCTTGTGGACTGCTTCTTTCTGTCTCAACTGTGATAATCATGACATCCTGGCAGGCTTGAGCAGCTCTTCAGATCTCCTTTGCAGAGCAGAAAGTGAAGTACCAGTATGATGAAGATCTACTTCTCAGCAGAGTCTGTTAGTCAGTTTTTGCACTGTGACAGGGAGAGAAGATCCTAGGACAGGGTTGAGACTCTCCATGCTGATCATATTCACCAGCAGGTCAGGCTCAAACCCCTGTGCTGTGCTTAAAAAAACATCAAATGAATGCTGATGGACTTGAACAGTAGACACTTTGACTCAAGCTAAAGCACTCTTGG
>JAVCKT010017925.1:22122-41615 GCA_032273925.1 Rhynchotus rufescens
TCTGGAAGTTGGCCTAAATCTATGTCTTGAGAATGTGGTTGCATTAACTGGTAGGAGTGACGTCTGAGACTTGAGAAAGAGCTTTGGCTGGCACTAATAGGACTTGCACAGTGACAGCCCAGGCGTATCCTGAAGTGCTGCTGAAGTACAAATAATGCATCATCATAATTAATCAGTACAGACAACAGTGAGGTAATTATTTAAAATCATTGA
Organism: Rhynchotus rufescens; assembly: GCA_032273925.1. Lineage (NCBI taxonomy): Eukaryota > Metazoa > Chordata > Aves > Tinamiformes > Tinamidae > Rhynchotus > Rhynchotus rufescens. The sequence goes on from JAVCKT010017925.1 coordinate 22,336, forward strand.
TATCTCTTTCTGTGCTTTTCTTTTAGCTTAGGAATCAGCATTCATGACAGCAAGCTCTCTTATTTTGATTTCCTGAGAGCAATTGAGGATGGCAGAGCCTCTAAATACCAACAGAGACAAAAGCAGGCTGCACCACCTGCAAGCTTTGCAGCTCTCAGCTTGGAAAAGACCCTAGTTAAGATGAAAGAAATAGTTGCATCATCTTATGATTTGTTGTACAAGGTAAGTTTCATATGGTCATCACATTTTATTGAATCTTTTTCTTCCTGCCTGGCTGGGGACCAGCCTAAAGGCTTAGAAACTTTTCTGCTGCTAACTGCATGCTACCAAAAACCTTGGCCTGTGTGGAAATGGCATCTTCTGACTACTCTAGATGCTTTAGTTGATTGCATTCTGGCAATTCATTTAAAAAGGTATCAAATCAAGCCTAGAAGTGTTGTGACTACAATAAGAAAAAGAAATAACAAATTATCAGAACCTCTCTCTCTTTCACAATTCCCTTTTTCTCCTCTAGTTGTCTGTAAATTGTGTGGTAGGCATGTAAATAATGCATCCCTTCCAAAAAGCTCTTCTGAATTTCTACAGCTAAGATTTACAGCATGTAGCTCTGATATGCAACTACAGACAGGCATTATGGTTTCTAAGTGTGAGATGAAAGGATCAGGTAGCTGCTGAGGATGCGGACATGCGAAGAGAGGTGAGCACGTTACGGCGGCTGCAGAAGTTGGCACCTGCCTGTCAGCTGGGCCAGTGCAACTATCTGCATTTTTGCTCTTGTCCACCTCGCGTTCTGGCAAAGAGAGGTAAAATGCTTTAGCTTTCTTAGCAGCATATTCCCTGATTTTCCCATTTGTAAAATGAGGACAATAAAAATAACCGCTTTTCTCTGGAGTTTTGAAAACCCTGAATGAAAAATGCTGCATATTAAGTAGTTGTAGACTGTTATGTCTGAGTCTGCAGAAACACAGCGGCCTCTGGGAGCAAATAGTTCTTGATGCCACAGTGAGGATGTTTTCAAGCATAGCAAAGAATGATCAAAAAGACCTTGAAGAAAACCTTCCTATCTCAAAAAACTGCAGAGCCGATTCAGCTGCACCTGCAGTGGGAGAGGCAGTGCAAGCCCGTGGCTGCAGAGGTAGCTGCCTGCCTGAAAAACTGGCCTTGATGCCTCCCATGCCCCAGCAATGGGGTCCTCCCAGGCATCGTGTGCCAGCACTAGGACTTGGGTTCTTCTTCTCACCAATGACTGCATTTCTGAAATTTCCATCTACGGACTTGGTCACACAGGTAAAAATAACACAGGCTTCCAATGAAGATGTCACAAACGGTGTCAATGGTGTAAAAAAAAATATTACCATGGGAGATGCTGTTCTTTTAAAGAAACTTCTTTTCACCCTGTCTGGAGACTTCTATAATGCTTATAAACTTATTGGGGTCATCTTGCCATTTTTGGCCAGATAGTCTTATTATGAAACAGAATCTTGAAATATTCATTTAGGCACTTAAATTTTTCACAGTAAAGCAAAAAATCCTTACTGTGTTCTGCATTATTAAAATAAGAAATAGATAAAATCAATAGCATGGGTAATGTTTGTTAAATTTTAATGGGGGACATGAGGCTTCCTGGAGGACAATATCTATCTTCTCATCCCTGGGTGTCTTGGGAATGGGGAAGTTTTGTCTGCTGGGTGTATGATTTGAAGATGACCTCTGGCATGAACAAAGCATCCATATGGTCTTTTAAAATGGCAGTAGGTGGATAAAATAACTTTGGAGACTAACCTAGTTTCTCCATGGAGGGCCACAGTTTGTCCATCATGTTGGGGAAAAGCAGAACTTCTCTTACTTCCTTATGTGACATATATAAAGATCTCTTTTGCTTTTGCAAAAAGAATTGCAAAAGAAATTGCAAAAAAAAACCAGCCATTTTTTGGACAGTAGTTGTTTCTACATATGTGATAAGGAGCACAAGCTTTTAACAAAATATTTTGTTAGAAGGAAGCAGGACTGAAAGTACAGTTCCTAGAGCCCAACTACATTCAAAAAATCCATCACATTCCATCCACAACCTTTGTACAAATCTTTGAAAGCTTATAACAAATCACTAAAGAGTTCAGACAGGCCATCTTGCTTAGTGTAATCATTTTCCACCCATTTTCACCATACTTCAATACAGTGCATACTACACACTCAGTGATTTTTTTTCCGTAATTTCTTCAATATATTACTGAAAATCCAGGTATCTTATTAAGAAACTCCTAATAGGATCCTCTTTAATACTCTAAGGATTCCTTTCCAATAACTTTAGGATATTCTAGTATTATTTTGCCACTCAGCCTGGTTCATGCACATAAAAATAATACATCTTTAAATCCATTATTTATAACGGTTATAATACTAAAACATAAAATATGTTGTATTATGCCCATATGCTACTTTGCTAGAAAACTAATAGGACTTTAACCTGAAGTTTCGAATGTTGCAATATTTATTTACATTTATGGAGTCAATGATTTATATATGCAATATTATAAATAAGTGGCAGAATAAAGCAAGGGGACACAGTAAATTGGTAGCAATGAGATGGATTGAGAGGGGATATGAACCACAGCTTTCCTAGACCTCAGTGCTTCTTTCACTCAGCTCAGTCACTCTTGCGTGAGCTGCTGAGCTGCTCCCTAACTCCTGCTTCGGAAACACTCTGCAGCTGCAGTTGTCATAAACGTGACCTGCTCCCTCCGAGAACCTTTTGGAGAACTCCCACGAGGGACAGGCAGGGTGGCTTGTGCAAGAGAGAGCAAGAGCAGAGCGAGGAAGCCTTCAGGATGAGCTGAAGCTGTTCGAATGGGAGCAAGGGCCTACAGAGTATCCTTTATAGAGCACACAGAGAAAAATAAACATGCTCAGCCAAGGACAGTTGCTCTTCTTTCAGTAAGAAAAGGCAAATAAATGTGTTCTTAGGGTGTTTAATGACAAATATTCAAAATAAAAATTATTTAGGGCTGCCCTTGAATATTTGTTTTGCTTCCTCTCTTGACCTATTCTGCAATGTTTGGATATTTTATATGAGCCCTGCTGCTCTTACTGCAGGTTATTGTTTATTTGCATGTTTATGCATTATTATGAGCACATTATGCATTATACTGAGCACAAAAATGCAGGCTTTTTTGCCTTACGTAAGAAAGTACATCTTGTTTTTCAAACAATGAGAAATTTGTAACCAGGTAGGGCTCCAGTAAATATTTTCTGTTTCTTTATGTATAAAAAAACTGCACGTAAAAGGTGTATGGATCTCAAGATTTTCCATGTAAACAGCTAAATGGATACTAAAAAAGAAACCTATTTAAAATGCTCAGTTTTTCTCAAGTAATGTCAATTTTTTTTTTTTGCTTCTCAGGCATTTTCTCTGTTTGATAAAGAAGATACTGGGGTAATTAAAACAGTGGAATTTCGTCAGATACTTGACCATTTCTGCATCAAATTATCAGACAAACAATTTAGGCACCTTCTCAAGAACCTTCAACTTTGTGAGGATTTGACAGTTAACTGGAAGATTTTCCTGAAAAACATCAGCCTCCCCTCAGAGGTAGGAAGAGCTACCAAACTATAAGATATTTCTTTTAAAGATAAGATCTAATGTGTTAAAAGTGACTGTGTAACTAAGCATGTAAATTGATTTATCATTTTGTTGATGTCTCTTGAACTGCATGAAGTCCTAACCTCCTTCTAAAGTGTTCTCCGAGGGTAACCCTTGCACTGATGTCCATACAGGTTTGTCTGTGTGGCAAGCTGAAAGCATGATCACAGACACAGCCGAATTCCCCACCTGGACGATGTAGGATTCCCAAATACACCCAGTGAGTTTTGCCCAGTGAATTTTGTTCTCCCAACTGTGAGGTGCTGCATGAGCAGGGGTGCATGGAGTGGGAGGCCAACAGGTTCGTGGTACCAAACAGTTATAGCAGTGCACATTTCACAGGAAGGGGTGTTATATGGAGATGTAAGTACGGGACACCAAAGGATGGAGAAGATGTTGCTTGTAGTCATAGACAGAATATTCACAGGAACAGATACTTCAGCTCCTGCTCAGATCCTTTTACAAGTGCAGAAATCCTCGGCACAGGTGCAAATAGCAGGAGCATTTCAAAAGGTGCAAGTTAAAGCAGACTCTCTCCTATTTGAATTTCAGTCCTTCCCTTTCCTCTAGTTTCTGCTGTCTTAGGCTGCCTTGCCCAGCGGCAAGTGGCTGTAAGTAGGTCTGAGTGTAAAGGAGTAGAAGTGACTTTACCTTGTAGTTCATTTCTGAATTTGGCTGAGCATATGAAAGCCACATCCTAGCAGTTTACATAGCGGTTCTAAAAAAACTTAGTGGTAGCCTGCATCTTATCCTTCAAGAAGTAACTCGGCTTCCCTTTCAAAATATACACTTGAAGCACAAATAAAATGAGAAAAATAATAACCATCACCCAATGGAAAACCATATAAAAAGCCTAGCACTTTATTGCCATGGCAATAGCAGAATGTTGTGCAAAACAAATCCGTATAGAACTATATGGTAATTAAATCTTGTGTCATAAAGTAGGAACTGAGAAACCGGTGAGGTCCTTATCTGAGTCTAATAATCCAAGTCAAAAAGTCTGCTCGGCTTTAAATAACTGCAGGGCCTTAGTGATTCACAAGAGGAAAGAGAGGGACCACAGTTTTCAAATGAAGGAGGACCCATAAAGCGCTTTGAAATGTTTGTAATGTGTTATAACCTTAGCACTGTGCCATCGAGTTATGCATGTGTGCCTATACCAACAGGCATAGACTTACCAGAGTGTTTAAGTGAAATTTCGTTCAAAGTTTTATAATGTTGCTTAAATGTATCTTTTCTCTGTAAATTTAGCATTAATATTTATAGTAGTGCAACTGTTATGTTGTCCTTAGTGGCAGGAGTACATTTAATTATAGTTACTTAAAGAATAGTTGGGAATTTTAAAATATTTATATTTTCAGCTTATTAAAATTAAAGTGCAGTCTATATAACAGATATAATAGATTACATGGTTCTTAAGTGTAAAACATTGGAATGCTTTGTGTAAGTTAAAAAAATGCCATATTTCCCCTTTTTCCTGCTTATATGCTGATATAATTCCAGTAAATTTCAACTAAGTCATAACAGCACAAAGACCAATTGTATGAAATATAAAATATCCATATAATTATTTTAAGAATGTACTGGTTTGCTGTAATACTGACCCACTGGCAGGCTTACATGCTAACTTCAGAACAGGTAACTATTTTTGGTGAGGAAGATTTTGCTGCAATGTCTCTTCATTTTCCAAGTAGGTGTTAAGCCTTCATAACGACTTGAACAAGCTGTGCACTCCCAGGATCAGCCTCTGCAAGAGTGCACATTTTAACTTCAAATCTCTTTAACAGTCCTTCCAGACCCTGAGTGCTTTCCACCTCGACTTATAAGAAAGAAAATAAGGCACCTTCACATCCTTCGAGAGGCACTTGGTCTATGAAAGGAGTGGAGCCTGTAGTACTTCTTTTACTGCAACACATTCTTCCTGAACACTTTTCCTGTGTCATGGGTAGAGGGATAAACCTATCATTTAAATCCCAAATTAATCTACATGGGAACATTTTTTTAAAAAAACAAAACAATCATGAACCAGACTCACAGTGCTGTTTTAGCTTCTAGATGCTCTCAAATCTCATGTTTTCCATTTAAGTTCAAACCAAAATTCCCCACACCTTCGCAATTTCATCCCTCCCTGGGTTCACCCCTATCCCTGGGCTCCTGTGCAGGTTTTGAGGGAAGACTGGTTGTGAAATTATCATCCAAACATGCTACAATTTTGGCCTCTAAAGTATTTGGCCTCTAAATTAATGAGGTATGCAACTCATTCAGGCACATTAGGAAAACTTATCATTACACTATACAATTTGATCACTGAAGTATATTAAAAAGTAACAAGTAAAGTATGCAGCTTGATCATTAAAGTATGGAAAATTTACTGAACTAGTAAAGTATGAGCCTGGGATGACTTTTGTCTCAAATGGCACCTCATAAATAAAACCCACAACCACAAAGGCAAACATTCACAAACCCAAAAGGCAAACTGGTTTAAATTGTATTTTAAGCTTAGAAAACAGCTGAATAAGGAGAGATGAAATAATATTGCGGAAATTATTTCTAAATGCTTTATGTGTTGTGCAGATCTTTTGATGGCTCTGACATATTCTAATGAGCTTTACATTCTGATGAATTCTCTAGAAAACATTGCAGCATTTGTAGGTCTAATCTGATTTATATGAACAGGGTTCCCACTGAATCATAGCTCTGTAGGGTTATACCATACAAAAACAGAACTAAAGAAATGTAAAGCATTTTAAGCAATATGATTGTAGCTTAGTATTCAGGTAAGAAAGAACTGTGATTGCATTACTGTTAACCAACAGCAAAAGAGCTGAGAAAGGAAACAGTGAAGACCTTGGCTTAGGTGGGATGCTGTTAACCACCAGGTTTACAAGTACCCTCTGAGGGTACTTGTGAAAAATCCAGACCCTGAAGCTGGGAATCTGCATCACGAACCTTTCTTGGCTGCCAGTCTGATGATTCATGATTGAGAGCACTTAAGTGGAGCTCTTATATATTAAATTAGGTGGCTAATACAGTCTGGCCCAATGGACACCCCAGTTGGACACCTCCTTCCCCCAAAGAAAATATGCTCTAATATCTTTTCCTAGCGTGAGCCAATTTACTTGGGGAAGGGAAAAAATAAAGAACGAGTGTTAAAAGTTGTTCGGGGAATGCTGGCCTGGTCTAGAAAGCAACGTTTGTACATGGAATTAGCAGCACAAATCTAGGGAGTACATAAAAAAAGGAGGGCTTGTGATCAGGGCTAAATATTTTCACCTTGAAGCTGTGGCTGCCAAGTGATTTTTTGACAGCTTAGTAGACCTTGAACTGCCAAGTCCAGCAGTGAGGAGAAAGAGAGTGGGTCAAGCTGAGGAGATGGCAGAGAGATCAAGCAGGCCATGGCTCGTGTCCCTTGAAGGGCAGGAACAGAGCTGATAAGCTGATTTCATCCAAAATGATGACATTTGGAGATCACTTGGATTTCCAGGATTTTTTTTTTCAGAAAAGGTTGTAGAACAATTCAATATCAACCCAGGAATTCCCTTTTGCTTTTGTTTCTACCCCAAATTTTGTTTGCATGTAGCTTTCTGTTCTGAGTTTTCCTGCAGTCTATCTCATTCAGCAGAGTAACTTCTTGACCAGCTGAGTGAATCTTATTTTCAGGCAGTTCTGCCAGCTCTGTCTGCATGCAAAGCTGCAGTCGTGTGTGTTTGTGCTTGGTACCGTTCTTGCCACGGAGAGGAAGCTGCCGCTCTTTGCAGCAGACGCCCTGCGTGATTCCCCCAGCACAGCAAGCACATATCTCTTCTTGAAGCCTTTCCCTTTCATAGGGAAAACTCACCTCCCAGGGCTGAGCTCCAGGACTGTGTTCTGCTGTTTGCTGGGGAAAAGTGGTGAGGGGCTCTCTCGATCTTCATTGGGCACGTTGCTGGTGCAGAGCCTACATGGTGAAGCCATCCCTCTCGCTTCATGTTGTTCCTTCTCCATGGTAATGTTAGTTTGAGTTTCCCCTCTTTGCCCCTGTTCTTTCACACATATCATTTCTCTCCATCATTACAGTGTGTTGTCCCTCCTTGGTCCAGGAGAACTGTTTTGGAATCCTCTCCCCTGACAGGACCTGCTGCAGCTGTGCCTTCATTTCCTCCTTTCTTCCGAGTGGTGAAAAAAATAGTCCCATGGAAGTACCTGGAGGAAACAATAGTTTCCTATTCCACAGCCAGAACTGGGCAGAAAAAAATTTTGTTTCTTAAAACAAAATCCTTGACAAGCTACTTCAACTCTCCCGAAATGCATCTTTTGGAATTTAAATTCCATATAAAAAAAAAAGTGAACCTGCCCTTATTTAAGGGCAGAAAGCAAAATTTCAAAATAGCAACTTATTCCTTGGGATGGAAGTGCCTTTCTAGGTTGCTCTATATTTAACAGGAGAGGAAGGAAAGGAGAAAGTAGAGATTATGGTTTTGAGATCAGGTCATAAAACATATTGCATACGGGCCAGCCTCTCTGCTGCTGTCCACACTCGTTGTACACTGTGGTGGGATGTAGGGAGTAATCCCTGTGGCACCATGGTAGGTCCAGTTCTGCGCTGGGGAGCTCGCTCTGTCCCGCTTTGGTGGCTCTGGGTGCCTGGCCTGGAAGTTGCACCTAGAGAAGCTAGGTTGAACCGAACTTGCTCCTTCTTCCTGGGAGTATTTAGCTGTGTTCTCACCATACAGCACTAGCCAGGTTGCAGGCAGATCTTGCCCAGTGTCGTTTGCCTGCTTCTTCTCTGTGTTTTTTTTTTTTTGATTGAAGGCATGGAACACTCCTTGTTTTATTATTACCTTGTATCTGAAGGGAAGTGTTTCATAGGTCTACCTATCCCTGTTGGTGGATAATTTGACCTTGGCTCTGAATCTGCTTTTTGCAAACAGCTGGTCCAAGGGAACATGGTACATTATAGAATGACCCTCAGTGGAGTCTTCATCTTTTATTTATAATTGTGTTGAATGTCGCGAGCCCTTGTTGCACACATCTATCAAATCCTTGGCAGGTGTAAATCAGCACACAGGTTAATGGAGCCAGACTGATCATTGCCAGATGAGGATACAGCTCTCCTTGTGACCCAGTGATAAAACATGAGCTTCTCCATAACACTGCAACCTTTAATTCAGAACCTGAAAGTGAGAACTGGCCAGTTGTGTGAACAGCAGACCAAGGTGCGTTTCTGCTCCAGTCCACGCTTGGGCAACTAGCTCTGCTGCTTCCACGTGTTGGTAGGGAAGAAGCTTTTACAGAAAATAACTGGAAGATCCCTGTCATCAGGGATGGATCCATGGGCTAAGCACACAAGCCTCTAAACCTGTATCAGCTGTCAACAGGATGATTACTTCTGGCAAAGGTCATCTTTGTGTGCAAAGAGGGAGACGTGCCCTTTTTCAGTACAAAGATAGGTGGACTTCTCCTGTAAGCAGCTTCCCAAGACCTTTGCTTCCTGATCTTCACCAGACAGGGAGGGAGGTTGCATTTGTGGTAGGGCAGAGAACAAAACCAGGCAAAGTGGGATTTATTGTGACGCACTGATATACTTTACAGTTAAAATAAAATTTAAAAAGCCTTCCACTGTCAGGAAGGAGCTGCAGGAATGGAGCTTCACTGAGCAGGTGTGGGTGGTGGAGCCTTCTTTTATTACTAATCAGCACCATTGTGCCATTTATAGCAAAGGACACAAGGCTGTGCTTTCTAAAGAACAGAAAACCAGCCCTGTCTTGAGCAGCAAGCGATCTCCTTCACGTGGCTTGTGAGAAAAGCCTTACAAAATGCTCACAATCATGGTGAAACCAGAGGTGAAAGTGAATTTGCATGGTCTTCCCAAGGCACTCCCCAATCCTGTGGATTTGCATGGTCCTCCCAAGACGCTCCCCAGCTCCGCAGGAACAGTGGGAAGGCAGGGAAAAGCCATGAGGTGTGAGAGGCCTCCTGCTTGCTCAGGTGCTCCCTAGGATTCTGAGTGTCCCTAAGATTCCAAGTGTTGAGGCCACCACAAAGCCTGGCACAGGCAGCAGTGGCTGGTGGTGCGTGGCAGATAGTGTGGACCACAGGAGCAGTCTACAGAGGCCTGGCCTCCGTATGCTGAAACGGCATAAAAAGAGTTGATGGGATGAGTGAAGAAAATTGCAGTGAATATCAGCAAATCAGGTAAAAGAGAAATTAACCCCTTTTATTTACTTATTTCCAAGTGAAGCTTTCCTATGAATGATTTGGAAGCACTTCTAGGACCTAAAGCTCAGAGGCAGGTTAATTCGTGTTACTCCTTTTACTCAGGAGGTTAGACCAAGACAACAAAGCTAAGAAATGCACCCACAGTGTGTAAAATGTTAGCATCAGAGATGGCACTGAAATATCTGGATCCCCAGGACACAGAGGGAAATCTTGGGTTCCAGCTCTGTTAATTTAGCTATAGGTAATTATTTGTGTTTTAAATGACACAACTATAAACATACACTGAATGCACAGTAGACATGCAATGCAATAACTGAACAGAAAAGATTCTCCAGTTTTCAGTCTATGCTTGAAAGCAGAGCAAGTGATCATTTTTTCATATTGACTTTCTAACAATTTTAAGATCAAAGTGGAGGAGGTCTTATGAAATAAACAAAAAGCTCCTGAAATGAAATAAATTGGGGAAGCTTGCGCTTTCAAAGCATGTTTCGTTAAAAGATTGCAGGCAATAATAATTTCCCTAAGCCTCTGGCTTTATTAGAATAATTAAAAACAGAGATGTAGGGCTTTTTAGTTTCTCAGACTGTCAGAAACACGGAAAGTGTGCCCCACGCTGCACCGTGCCTGGCAATCTTCATTTCCTGACAACAGCATGGACTCGATTCCACGTCTGCTTGCATAATTCCACCTCTCATATTTCTCCTCTTAATAATACAGCTGTAATACCTACCCCGCTGATATGTTTTATGTAAAGCATGGTTAATATTGAGAAGTCTTATTTGCATCTGAAGAGAGCGGAGTCTTTCTGATTAGGAGACAGGTTTCGGGTTGTTCTGTAAGAAACATATTTTCTTCTCCATTCTGTCCAATAATCATGTGAGAAGTGACAAGGAAACAGGAGCGCAGGGCCAAAAGCCATCTGTTTCTCTTTTGGTATTTCATATTGCATGGAGCAGGAAGGTGGCAAAGCCTACATGCTTAAACATAGAGGTATAAAATATAATAGCAACATTTAACATCCTGCAAAGAAATACCTTTGAAGCAAAAACATTTTTTTCTGTTAAGCAGGTCCTGTTACCACAGCTATAGTAAAACCGGCTGCCACTTCTGTTTATGAAAACTCTGCTTTCAAGACATTCAATGTACTTAGTTTAGGCACTGCACTGTGTGGAAAGTTGGCTTCCACTTCTGAAAACAAGTTGTTTCATAATTCTGATATGTTTTGTTTTTATTATTATTCCATATTGTGCCATTGAGACTAATTTTATAAGTAAAACTTGGTTCAACTTTAAAAAATGAAAATTGCTGCTGCTTCTAGAGGTAGAAAATGAATGTTGAATAGACTTCACAGACTTGACTTTTATGAAATGTAGCTTTCTGCAAGCACTGTGGGATTTGGGTGTTCTCAGGATGTCCATACAAAAACCAAGTACTGATTTACTCTGCAAATCGTTTATTCAAGGCCGACATGTTTTGTAATTTTGCTTCTGTTTGCAGGGTGAACTTGTACTGATTTTACTTGTGGTGTGGATTTTCCCCCTGCAGGATGTGTGATCGGGAGTTTAGTCAGGAATGCAGATGAGGCTCGTAGGGACATGGTTTAGCAAGTATGGTGTTGAAGGGTATATGGTTGGACTCGTTAATCTCGAAGGTCTTTTCCAACCATAATGATTTTATGATTCTATTATTCTGTGAATGGGTTTTAATGGTAGATTTTCAAAGCAGTTGGATGCTGTTGTGATGCAGTGTTGATGTGTTGATGTGGGTGATGCAGTGTTGATGTGTGCATCTTGCTCTAACATTAGCACACTTACCCAGCCACTGCCACCTGGTACGTATGTACATTTGCAGCCATCAGCTACTATGGATAACCAAATAGAAAATATACTACAGAAAATACGTCTGAAACTTAGTCATGAAGAGGAAATAACTGCTTCTTCATTTGAGGACTGATGACCCTTTCAAAGCAGTAAGATTTTCACTACATGCCAAAGATTCGTCAGATGAGAAGAACGCATTTGGGATATTTGGGCCACTTAGCACTCAATTCTGTTTTTTCTGTTGAGAATATAGCTCTCTTTGTAAGCTCACCCCATTTTTTAGACCTTTGTAGAAGTGTAGGTCACTCTTGGAAGTCTGTGCTTTTGTTGGCCTGTCACCAGTTGGATCTCGTTTATAGAGTTCCTTCTCATTTTTTTTTTTTTTTTTTAACCTTCCCTTTAGCTACTTTTATATGGCCCCTTTTCTCTTTTGTGGTCTAAGCCAGAATTCCTGGAAGGAGGTTTGACTGCCTGCGGGATCTCCGAGGCCGCCTCCTCCGAGGCCTTTTCCCTCGCCGACTGGCTGCCTGCCACCCCGGCACTGGTAATTTATGTGGTGGATCCATTAGTGATTCCGTGTGTATGTTCTGTCTAGACCGAGGAAGGGCAAAAAGTCACCCTACCTAAATCTTGGCGGGAGCTGTCGGAGAGAGGCATCCTCTCCCGGATACGCGACGCAGCGGCAGCCGCTCGCTTTAACACCATCGCAAAAGCGTTCAAGGATATTGACTCTTCCGAAGACAACACGGTGTCTAAAGAGGAGTTCTGGGATATTTGCAACCGGCATTTGCTGCTGCTGACTGAAGAACAAGTAAGAAAACTATTTTATTTGGTGGTGTTAAGTGTATTGCCAGGTAAATTGTGTGTGGCTGTAGGAATGTGTTTGCATAGTGTTGAACGCAGGCAAGCAGTTTTAACAGTTGGGATGAAATGAAGATGTTTTAAGACTATCACTGCAGGAACATTTGTTGTTACATTTGTGGGAGATGAGCTTTTTTGTCGTCTCTGAGTATAGTTGGGAACTACAATAACCATAGGCTTTCCGAAACAAAGTCACGGAGATGCTATTGCTAATAGCTAAGTGTGAATTTAAAGCACAGTAGCTCTCTTCCACTAGCCCCGTAGCTGGGTACTCAGTATTTTTTTTTCAGTTTTAAGCCCATTTGCTTTCAGCTGGTGGGGAGGAAAGCACACTCAGCATGGAATTAAAAGCACTTCCATGGGGATCTAATGCAAATCCCTTTTTCTTAGCAGCTCTTTTGGCCTCTTCACTTGGACAAAGAAAGGGGCAAGTGTTTGACATTTCCTGGCCACCTCTCAGTGACGTGCCTACATCCAGATTCCCCTGGATCTGCCTCAGCAGAGCTTCTGTACTCTTGAGTTTGTCTTGAGTGACTTCTCATGACATACATGTGGCAGTACAAACTATCTGACATGCCCAGTGCTAATGTCAGGGGAGCCTGAGGGCCTGGTCTTTCATAGGAGCCTGTTTCTGCTAAAGATAAGATGAAAGACACCTTTTTTGTTAAAGTCTTTGTTAACGCTGTCTCAGTGTGATTTTTCCCAGTCCAGAGAATAATAAACCAGAAGGGACCTTGACTGGGAGATTTCAGTTTTTGCTCAGCAGCGCTCTAACCTTCGTGTTCAGCACAGTATCAGTGTCACTTGGCAGTGGCAGTGCCACTTGACAGCAGACTGAAAGACACAGAGCCCCCAGACTCACATTCATGGCTGCAGCACAGAAAGCTATTGCAGTGCTTTACTCACTGCACATCTATAGCTTGGCTCTCTGCTTCCCACCTAGCAACTTGGACTATACGTCGCAGGCAAGAGTGGGACCTGCTTACAGAAATGTGATTGCACAATCTGCCGTATTACCAGGCAGCACTATGCAGGCAAGAAGATGCAGATTAAAGCATTGAAAAAACATCACAGTGTTTTCCATTTCTCCTTGAAAATCACAAAAAAAAAAAAAGAACAAATGGCTTCTGTGCTGTAGTCCTAACCATCCTGCTTTTGGTGAGACACCAGATACCAATGCCATATCTGAGCCTAGAACATCAACACCAAATGAAAACTTAGGTGAAAAATTGGTGATACTCGCTCCTCCCCCTTGAAAAAGACTGAGTCAGGGAGTCCAGACTGAGCTCACAGCTGAGCTCTGGTCTAGGAGAATCCACAGGCTCCACACAGAGTTAGGACAAATCTCTTAGGTTTTCTTTTATTTCTTTGGAAGTCCTCCAGACTAGATTGTGTCTACGTTACGCCCCAAAGAAGGGAAGGGAAGGGAAGTAGGAGCTATTTTACACTTAAAGGACCTCAGACAAGTGAAGAAAATAAAGAAAAAACACAGTAGAAACTGTCATCCATGATAGCAACTAGATGCCGGTGTGAGGAATCTCACTTATATAAGCAGCAGCCTCTGTGTGAGTGCGACTCAAGCGCTGTATCTCCAGAGATATTTTGATTTTGACAGGCCTCTCAAAGATATGCTTACATAGGTGTACATGAAGATGCCCCAGGAGAGCCTTCCAGCCTGGGCACGGGCTTTGCCACTGCTAATCCCAAACTCTGCTGTTGGGGCTGTTGTCACTGCACACAGCAGATGCCTCCTCTTATCCTTTCCTGAGTGATACTCAGTTATTAGCAAGGCTCAGTGGGAGTCTCTGCAGAGTTGTGCATGAAGAATTTATCCTTGATAATATTTGATATCCCTGATATCCCCTACGTTAGGCTCACAGTCCTAGGACCTTTTCCAGAAGCTGAGGTGTTTATTAATATCCTGCCCACCAAAATCCCCCTTTCGATTACTGCCACTTTCTTCCTCCCTGCTTAAACTACTACTACTACTACTACTACTACTGCTATTTGCAGTTCCCCAACTGGCTTGAGTGTTGGAAGAGTCACTCACTGCAGCTAGCCCAGCTCGTCGGGGGTATTGTTCCATTTAATTGAAGTCTGCAGAGCACTTTGAGTTCCTCGTGTGAAGTGTGAAGTATAATCACGAGTGTAAAATGGGATTGTTTATAATTCATAATGTGGCAGCAGCCAGGCCAATGGGGGACAAGTTAAAAGGAAACTCAGAATGTCTCCTTTGCCCTTTGAAGTTTGACTGCAACTTGGCACAGGCATTAAAGGGGTGACTAGTTTCCTTTAGGCTTTAAGTCTCCGCTGAAAAAGATGAAATCAAAAGCAATCTGAAGTTCCCAATTAGATTTATATTAAAAATCAATAATGAAGGCCCTAAAAAGGCATACCGATGACTCCTGAAGCGCTCACAGAATCAGCGCAGCTCATTTAAGGGCAGACTGTGATAATCCTAGCTTTGATTACTGGCCTGTATCATGAGTAGTCCCATTTAATTCAATGTGGCTACTTAAGGAATAAAGTGATATTCCGGGGAAGATCAGCACACTCCATCCTTAGAATTCCATAGGTGACCGTGAAGGGACGGGACCTGCGCTGCGCTGTGCCACCTGCCCTTGCAAGGTGCTTCAAGCAACAGATGTAAGGCTATCAGAAACCCTCCTAGGTCTTCCATAGGCAGTCTGTACTGTAGAGGTAGAGTTCCTGACAATATTTTGTCACTATATATGTATGATTCTATAGGCTGTAAAGATTTCCTGCTGTGTTCTTTTGTGCAGATTCATTTTTGCCCTCAGGGTGAAATAAATTGGTGAGGCAAATACAATAACTGAGGAACCTGAATGTTCCTCATTGAGGAATATTCCCGTTGTAGAACTGAGGTGCACCTGATAGCCTGAGAAATTTGCCACAAAGAGACTTAGACAGGATTTCGGTGGACCATGTATTTGTTTTACACATCATATTAAAACATTCCTCTTCCAGACTGCAGCTGAGTTACTACATCTAAGCATAACGTTTAGTCATTTAAATAGCTTACTAAGGGCCCAATTCAATTAAAAATGTTTGCAGAAATCCCTTTCTTATTGCTTTCATTGCCTTATGTAGGTTTCTGCAGAGAATAAGACTTTTTTTTTAATAAGATTGACCCTAGGATTTTTTAATAAGATGGACTCTAGGATTCCTCTATTCCTAGGGCCATCTTCTCCCTTTCTTTTCAGTATGTTTTGTCCTATGTTTAGTGCATACGGGGATTCTAGTTTCTCATTTTTAAACTATCATTTACAAAAGTCATATTTTGCTTCTCCATTAGTTTGAAAATCTTTGGAACACAGTAGATGTCAATGCTCATGGACGGTTGAAGTACCAAGACTTTTTGAAGAAGCTCAGCCCAGAGCTTGGAGCGATGCCATCGAGCACTTCCAGCACAAGCAGTTCTGAGTCTTGTACCAGGCCCGTTACCGGTACCGTGCTGGAGTTACAGGTCTCATCTCAGCCTGAACGTCCCAAGACGTCACCTTCTCTAGGAGAGCAAAGAAAAGTAAGTGACAGACACTTTAGGAGTTTTCTGGATTGTCATTTCTGTTAATAAGGGCAGTAATTTGCAAAACTGTATTACAATGACAAAAATGAGGCCAAGTGGTGCAACTCCACTTTAGTCAAAGTATTTACTTAGGTTTATACCAGTAACATACTCTATTATTTTACTCATATCAGAGTGGTATTGCAAACAACATTTACAATAAACCTATTTAAGCAGTCGTTTTTTATAAGAAAAAAATAAACAGCTGAAGTTTCCAAGGCTGAATAACTGCAAAAGAAGCCCAACAAATGTAAACCTGTGGTCATCTGCCAAAGCTGGGCAAGCTGGGTAGTTGCTGTTTTCCAAATGGTCTTTGCTGGCCTGTCCAAGAACGTTCTCATGGTCTTGCTCTGCCTTCTGGTGGGTGACACATTGCAGCTGTTATTGGCTCATAGTCTAACTGGCAGCAATCTGTGAGAGACAAGAGAAGTGGTCTAGGAAGGCTGTAGCTTTCTTCAGCTTTGCATCTGTATCTATAGTTCATGTCAATGAATCACACAGGTCGCCTGAATGTCCGTCTTCCATGAGTAGTAGAATTCACAGAAAGGTGAGGAAATCATGACAGGCATAAAAATGAAATATCTTCCTTGTGGTTGCCCTATGTATTCCATGTTCTTTGGCTATCTCCAAGCTTACAACAGAAAATACAAGATTTAGAATAATTCAGTGCTCTGAACATGCTTGGATTTTTCTTCCTACTCCTGCATGAGATGTTTAGCTATTGAAAAAGAAATAATGGATTGAACAATTTAAAGAAACAGAGAGCTTGTCAGGAGGGCTGGTCTAAACAGCCCACTGGTAGCTAAATTATTGCATTACCTGTAGGTTCTTTCTTAAAAAGCCAAGCACTTAGTTACAAACATCCTTCATGCTCTGACCTAATCCTTTTGGAAAGCAATAGAAAATTCCTCATTGCTCTCAGTGGCTGCTAGACTGGACACTATAACCCAGCTCTCCCAAAATTCATGGCTGTTGGAAAGCCTGTGGCCAGCCTGAATCTGATGCTGAGTGACCGAGTGCCCTGGCAGCACTGCATGGGAAGGTGCAGGGCCTCAGTGAAGTCCCCAAGGAAGCATTGGGAAATACTATAAACTTCAATATGGAAGGCTACAATTAGACATTTGTCATTTGGTGGTTTTTTTCTACACAACCAATAAAGCCTGGGAAGAAAAATTAGTATTATCTCCTTCTTTTAGACACCAGCATCCAGCCGTCCTCAGACAACTGCAACGTGTTCTGGACCTGTCCTTAACTGTGAACCAATAGAAAATAAGATAAGAAAGAAAATCAAGCATTCCTGGAGAAGAATACTGAAAGAGTGCAAAGAGAAGGATGTCCACAAGAAAGGAGAAATCCCAGTGTCAGACTTCCTAGGTTTGTTACCATCTGAAACACATTTTATTCATTCTAAGATGTATTTCATTTTCTTTCTGGTGTTTCAGCCATAGGAACATCTGGTCCCTAGCAAGTGGCATCCACTGCATGACTGCTCCATCCTGCTATAGCAGAACTGGAATAAAAGCAGCCTTAGATGCCACACATTTAGACTCAGAATTAGCTATTCCCTAGAAAAGGAGAATGTGGCTAAGGACCTGCTAATTTCCAAGGACCCTGGATTTTGCCCTTACAAGAGCTGAGCTATGCTGCTCTTCTGTTCTGCTCTCTGCCATTGGGACGACTTTCCATGTCTTCATAAAGGACATTTGCCCATGTAATAAGACAGTATGCACCTGAATAATCAATTGTAAAGACTCAGGTATAAGAACATGTTATCAACTTATGAGAACTTTTATCGCAGTTAATACAAAAAGTACCTCTTGTGCATTTAAAATAGCATGTTATCAATCAGCTAAGACCTTGTTCGATGTGAATTGCCATGCCTGTAATCATGAGCATATGCAAGTAGCTCTGCATAGCTTAAGACATGCATAATGTGTTCACTACACTATATCCTCAGTAAAACTTGCCAATTAAATGCAATGGCTGGATATTTTTAAGAGTGACAAAATGAATTTTTTTGCATTTCTTTTACTCCAGATATAGCAGAGAAGTTTGAGTTAGATTTAAGCGAAGACGAAATCAAACAAATAACAACAAAATATGATTTGAAGAATAATGGAAAATTTGCATATTGTAACCTCCTTCAGAGCTGCATCTTGTTTTTAAAGCCAAAGGAAACCACCCTGCTACAAAGGATGATTATACAGAAACCACAAATACCGGTATATACAAAGCTGTTAAAAATTAAGGGTTTGTTTGTTTATTTCAAATTTTCCTGCAGTGACAGAATATTTCATGCCTTGATTCTACTGTCACCTTATACAGGGACTTTCCAACATTCTTCTATTTAATCCTATCTCCTATTTAATAATAATATTCATTTAGTGTCTCCTTCATCTACAGCATTTAACTCCTTGTGATCATGCTCTGCCTATCGAGGGTATATGGTATATATGCTAAAACTCGGATAATAGTTAGAAATAGAAAACACAAGAGCTGAAGTTCTAACAGACTTTTAGCTAAGTCAACTAGCAATAAAAATTGCAGTGGAAATCTCCTGGGACAGCTGCAGCTGCAGGTACTGTCAGGGGCAGGTATTGCCTCAGCTCCACACTGGGCACATAGGAAAAGCTCAGAGGAAACTCTCCCTTGCACTGTTGTTAATGGTCTCTAAAAAATATCTAATAGCCATGACTAGTCAGCACACACTTGCAGCATCCCTGTCACACACCCCCTCTCCACAAGCTGCAAGGAAGAGGCAAAGGAGTCCAGCTGCACATGAACTCATCCCCTCTGCCCTTGGGACAAGTGTAGGGCAGGAAGGATCAGAAGAGGTGTCGAAATGTGGGTCTCCCGGCCCAGAAAGGAAGAGATGGGTAGCTGTGCCCACTCAAGATATGAACTAGAAACAGTGCCAGATTCCAAATCTGCTCGTTCAGCAAACCTGCTGCATTTTTAGGCTGTTTCTGACTGTGCCTAATTAGCTTAGATATGGTTAGTAGCAGCATTTTATGGAGAAATTACATTATGGAACTGTTTTCAGCTGTGGAACAGATTGCTACCAAGGTAGGAAGAGAGTATCATTAGGAATTATCAAGTATTCACTGCCAGTAGGGAGAGTAAGGTAAAACTATTAAGTTTTGCATCAAAGAACTTCATTATCTTGCATAAGACTTCT
>JAVCKT010017926.1:0-10220 GCA_032273925.1 Rhynchotus rufescens
CTCTCCTGACTGGGTCACAGCCACAAAAATCAAAGATGTCTCAGCAAGATCTAGAAAGAGCTACTGCAAATCAGGCTTATCCATCAATGCCATAAGTTTGGGCCAATTGATGCTGGGATAAGTCTGTGCAGGATTAAAGACTGCAGGGGATCAGCACCTTACAACTGTAAGATAGATACATATATTATAATAAGGTCCAGTATGTTTATGGCAGGAACATTAACCTAAATATGAGAGAAAAAAATCAGGAAGCAGGTAGCAAGGTCTGGTGCTAGTTTTTATTGTTCTTAGATATAACCTTAAATATAACCTCTATTATATATAATCTCTGTCCTTCAAAGTTTCTCATATCCAGTACTTGCTGGATATACAGATACATTCTGATCTGTATGAATACACAGAATTAAACTTTGGGCAAGATCTAGGGAGAAAAAAAGAAAAAGATTTACTATTTTAAAAATAATCTGCTATTTCCAACAAAACATTATTTTAGCTTTAATAAAATAAATGTATGCATTTACAATATGGTTGTTCTCGAGTGGGTATAAGTGAATATGTATGTGTCATTTCTTTGGTTCAGAATATAACATGTAATTTTACTCAGGAAAGTTGCATTTACTGCTCTTCACCATTTGAAACAACAGCTGATGGAAAACGAAATTGATTCTCTTCTGAATTACCCATCCTCAGTTTAACTGATAAAAAGACCTGACGGTTTAATGGTATTTTAATACTGTTTGAATGAATATCATTGACCCTGACTTAAAACTGCTCTCCCATTGAAAATGATTGTTTTGCATGAAAGAAATTGAGCATATATTCTGATATCAGAAAGTAGTTGTTAGTGGCAATGCAGATCCAGAAAGAATCCCAATTAGGATGAATCCGTAGGGTCTGGAATAAGCAAGTTAAACCTGCATTGCTTGGAAACCTTTCAACACTGATATGCATATCAGAAGATACAGTAAAGCCATGCCAATGTTAGGAGGATGAAACTGTAATAGATTTGCTAGGAAAAGTTAAAATGGAAAGTACAGCATTTTTATTCCTCATAACAAAAGCAACTTTTTACATGCTGATTTGACGCTAAAAAAAACTTCAAAGAGGATGTTCTTATTTTGTGATCTATGAACCTCATTTTTAGATCAGAAAAGGCCAGGTCAGAAAGCTTGTCAGTCCAAACAGTCCCAAGTAAAGAAGATTAATTTCTCTTCCTTTCTTTTCTGACACTTTGACAGAAAAGGTGATTCTCTGTTGTTCTCAAAGTCCAACTCTGCTTAGCTAGACAGCATAAAATGTGAGAATTGTCACATTTTTCTTGGCAGGGATGATTGTTCGCTGGCAATTATGTATATATGATCTGACATTAAGAAGGAATTAAAACACATACATTATAACACACATTGCTGCTTGTTTCTCTTGAGAAGAAAAGTGAGAGGCCACTTCAACAAGAATGATGGATCTCTCTGTCAAGGTCAAATGAGCACAAATAAATATCTTTACAGCATATATCCAGACTGTTACAGATATGCTCATGTTCTCCTCAACTGCACCATTGCACATATGTTAGGATGTCTTTTCTCTCTTAACATTTCACTGCTCAGTTTTAACTGCCTGAAATTTAAGACTCGTGACTCGGGGTGAAAAGAGAGTGCCTGAATGGGAATCATCTGTATGAGCAACTCATGTATGTCCCTGTCAAAGAACATATCGCAGATAGGGACCGATAACGAAGCTGGATGAATGAGTGAAGTCGCACAGAAGTAATGCAGGATTTAGCAGCGAATATGCTGCAGACAGACGTACTGTTCATTGAGGAAGATACTGGGAAGCCCCATTAAGAAAACAGACCACCCTGCTGTCGGGCCCCTCTTCTTGCTCGCCGTGCCCTGCTCTTCGGTCCACCAGCCCAGCACCTTCAAAGAGGTCAACATTGCTCTCCTGAAAGCTACAGTCTTGTATACCAAATAGTTACACGGCAATAACATAAAATTTGAGTAGAAGAAAGACTCTGGGGCACAGGATAGACAGGTGAAGCAAACATTTAATTTCTCAGCTTTATTGGCTGTGCCTCATTTTAATTATTATGGGATGTTTAATTATAGCTAAGATTTTTTTGGTAGTGAGAACAAATATTTGAAAATCTACCAAGCTACATAAAACAGAAAGCAGGACAGACCCAGGCTGGCTTTTAAGATTTGCAGTGACCATTTATGCTTGTAATCAACTAAACAACTGATCAACATGCTAAATATTTTGATTAGTCTTCAGGTGCTGTTTAACTACAGTGCTGAAACACAGAGCAACAAGACAGCTAGAAATAAGAGGTTTAAACTATGGGGGTGAAAATTGAAGCACATTGGTATATAAGCCCGTTCATTTAGGATGTTACAATTTCAGCTCCACTAGTGGGTTTTTAATCAACATCTACAGCTGGTTCTACTATAACCCTTCAGTCCTGGTAGGGTGGATTCCTCTGAGCAAATGGAGCACCTACTTGTCAGGGAGTTAAAGGGATATTTGGAAAGGAAGTGGGTTGCTTAGAGCTGGGATACTCGGACTCTAATCCTGGTTCCAGAGAGAAATAGGCTGTAAGTCTACAGTTGTCACACACAAGTGTACAGAGGGAGAGCATTCATTTTAACAAGCGGGAGTTTCTTTTCCCACAGGTATCACTGATGGATGTTCATATCGCCAGCTCCTGTAACAGTGTTAAGCGAAGGAAGATTAAGGAAATTTAGCGATGAGAAGATGCTGCCTTGGCAGTTAAACAGGGCTCCCTGGGCATTAAAAGCTTTAAGGAACGGCTCTCAGGCAAGCAGAACAAGCAGGTTTAAGCTCAGTCTCCATTAGAGGCAGGTCGGGGCCTATTCCTGGTGGCACGAGCCCTGCTCCAGCCCCAGCAGCACACAGGGTTCCTGTGGGGCCCGGACGAGTGACCCGCGCCGCCGGGGCAGCAGCGCCTCCATCTTGGCGCAGGCCTTGCGCCACCTTTGCCAAATGCTGTGTCCCGCTCAAACGCTCAGGCGCTTCCATGCCTTCCCGTCCCTGCCAGTTTTCCCACTTTGGCAGCAGCAAACACTGCGCTCTTTCGTGCGTATGCCAACATATCATTAGAGCTGTTTCAGCAGGGTTTATGGCAGTGTGTCCATGCAACACGGTTTCTTTTCAGGGAGCCATTTGGAATGGGCCCCTCCGTGCAGGACAAGCTACAGCACCAAGAGAGGCTGTGTTCCCTCCAAAATTCTCACAGGAGCTCAAAAAGTCCTTCAGTTGAGCAAGCCACTCCAAATATTCCTTATAAGTCACACAAGCAAAGTTTATGCCAGTTTCAGCGGCTCTGCTATATATTCGAAGTCTATATTAAATTTGTCTGGCTGCCTGTGGATGGATTGATAAAGATAAAATTCTCATTACTAACAAATGAGATGTTCTTGCTCTGTATAAGATCATATCACATTGGGAGTGCGCTTAGCATTAAACAAATTTTTCAGTCAAATGCATTGTTTGCCTTTGCTATTGCTTATATTACTTTAGGCAACACAAGACAGAAAAAAACACTAAGGATTTCAGTCTTTTGCCTGATTTGCATCCAAAAAACTTATTTCCTTTTTTTGACAAAAATACCTTATTAGCCTTACTAGGCTGTATTTTTTTAAAAAAATAGTATGTTTAGACATTTCTTTGAATATTTGTCTACGTAAGTTTTGGTTTTATGGTTAGAAAACTGCGTTATTTAGAATTTACATTTTAGGAGTTTTAATGCTCTCTTAAGTTTGACTTTGCAACTCTGACATTGGGTGGCACTTAACTACCACTTAAGATCTATTCTCTCCCATGTTTCACAAGTGTTCCAGTATATGGCACCCAGAAAGCACTTTGGTTGTAGAAGTCTATAATTATCTCATTTTGAACTTCCCAAGGCTGCAGACCTCCTATGAATATTTTCAAAGCAAAACATGTTTTGTACCAGTTTAAATATCTTGAGATATAAAGTTGGTGAGCACATTCTTTGCTCCTCCAAGGCATGATTAAGGCATATTGTCTTTGAACATCATGACTGAATATTCACTCACATTCTAAAAACAAAAATTGAGGAACAGAAAAAACAATCAAAATTTGAATTCTTCAAGCCAGAGCCCCTACAGGAAGTTGAAAATAGGTAACATCAGTAGCCCTTTTTTTATTGCTACACCTATGTGTGCTTCAGAGAAGATTTGTTGAGGGAATTTACCCAGAATTATCTAGATCTCTAAATTAGTCACTGATCTTCCTCTTCACATATAGAAATGTGCAAGTTACATGGGTTCCTCAGCAACAGAACCTTTACAGAACTTCCAACACAAGGGAGTAGATCTGGGTAATGTTCATGCAAAATATTGCTAGCATTCCCTGTTCACACTGTTTCAGGCTTGAGCTGAAAAAACATTTATTCTATAAACCATGGCAAAGTTTGATATTGGGAGTCTTCTGAGGGACCATCACATAGATAGAGGATGATTTCTAGAATGGCTACCATGAAACACAGCATGAGCCAAATGAAAGTCTGTTTTTGCTCATCTACCCACTCCACAAAGCAAAGCAGACATTTAGACTGTTTTCTTTCTTGAATAGTCACTGACTAGTTGCTGGGAGTGAGGTCTAGGGCTTCTCTGAGACACTGAATTAGAGAAGCAAACCAGGATGCTGTGACCATGCTACAATGGTGCAATAAGCTGTGCAGATTCACTGGATTCCATAGCTCCAAGAAACACTGCACAAAAAGTAACAAAAACCCATACAAAACACTGTGGGAAACTGCAGCTTAATTCCTACTCACTCTCCCTAGTGCCTGACAGCAAAGATAATCCATGGAAGACATCTCAAGAAATCCTGCACATTTCAGCAGGAGCTGGATCAGCACCTGGTTAAACAGCAGCTTTGTAGCTTCTCCTGACAGAGCTGCCCAGTGTTTTATGAAGCAGCTCTTGCTCCATATAGTATCACTATGTCTCACAAGCTCTGGGCTTACTTGGTGGGGTGGAAGACTCTGAGCAGGACCTCAGACACCTCATGGGTTTGCAGCAACATCTGAACTGGTTCTTTCACTGCCAAAGGTGAAAGGAAGAAAAAGAACCACCCAAAGCCCACAGGACATGGACTTTATGGGAGTATAAAAAGTGCTCGCTGCAGCCAGTGACAGGGACTGGCCTTGCATCAACCAACCATTCAGCCAACTCATTAAGAGCATTTGCTGAGGGCCATCACTCTGCGCACTGCTGGGCACACAAGGTTGCTGCCCGTGTTCCAGGTCACCAGGTCCTGTCTATAGAGGACAGAAACATTCCCACCATACACTCCTTTACAACTGCTTCAGCTCGCAACAAAAGGAAGATTCAGCTTTATAAAGGACTAGCGTAAATAGGCATTAAATAGATTTCAGCTGATTTCTAACAGACTTAAATAACCTGAGAAATATATGAAAAGTAAATTAGCCTGCCTCCCTAACAGGTTTTAGGCATTATCTTAGAAACTTAATCATCAGAGCATCTGTGAAATACCATTTTACTTTAGATATGCAAAAATGCTGATGAGGAAAGTAGATCTTTCCATGTTTTCTCCTCAGTCTGTGTTATGATAAAGAATTGACAGACCTCTCACTATTAGTGGTCTTTTTATCATTTTTCATGTTTTATCCAGGTTTGCATATTCTACTTCTAAAGTTGTTTTTTTTAAAAATAAGCCTCAAGTCAAAGAGATGCCTACACTTGATAGGAAAATGAAAGACATTTTCCCCCCACCCTGTTATCAGCTGCGATGGGAGAGGACAGGTAACCATACCTTCTGCAGATTGCTTAAGGTATCACCTGGAAGATCAACTGTGTAAACCTGGTGCATTGTTTATCATGCAGTTCTAATTGGAAAACATATAGTCATTTCTCTATGCAGCATCTTCCTGTTTTTGGAGCCAGAACTTCCTGCTCACCTTGCATCCACACAAGGAAAGTCTTATGGTCTTGGTTTAATCATTGGAAATTCTCATTTTAGAAGCACTAGGAAGAAAGTCCTTTAGCAATTCTCTCTCTCTTTTTTTTTTTTTTTAAATATATCTTCAGCTAGTGGCTAGGTTGGCTATAAAGAAGTTGTCCCTCGGCAAATCCCCAAGGAAGAATATTCATCAATATGGAATGGAGATCTGATTCCTCAAACCCAAAGTTTAGGGTGAACTATCACCTACAAAAAATTGGAAGTAAGGCTATAGGTTTCTTGAATGGGATGAATCTGGCTAAATGTGGGTGTCTACTTATGAGCTAGCTGCCCAGACTTCTCTTACAGACCATGGAGATCTAGATGGAGCTGAGGGTGCAATTTGTATCCCCTAAGCATTCACTTTTAGCAGAGAAGAATTGCATGGGAAGCCAGGTTGATGAAGCAGAGCCCAGAATTAGTTTTTTGGGGTTGTGAGGAATGTTTTGCTGATGGACATTCCTCTTGCTAATCTACGTTAAATCTCTCAAAAGAAAGGTATTCTGGGCACTGAATATTGTTATTTTCATGTAACTGTTCTTCGGATCTTAAGACCTACTCAACTGTGTTCTCAAAGAATTGTAGAACTTTCCTTGCATTGTGTTCTTATTAGACTGAATTATAGTAAGATTTTTCATATCACTAGTTGAACCACTGACCGCAAACGTTGTGCACTCACCAGTCCTAACGACACAATGCTGGTACTAATCACGTGAACTGCAGTGCTTCACAACATGTAAAGCAAATCTGATCATCCTGTAATATGTAAAACTTTCCAGTTTATCTCTTTTCACTATGTGCAACCTATAAACTTGCAGAACACATTTCCAACAGCTGCAATAAAAGCATGCTGGCAGTTTGGAAGAAAACTAATGTGAATTTTATGCACAGCAGCTAGCCACCAAGCACAGAAGGTTTAGACCGTGCTGCCAGTCATGTTTTTTTCCCCACTGTGCAGCAAGAGGACCACTTTGCTAAGAAGAGCAGAGTAGAAGTGACCTACACACTGGAACACAGTTAGATTGGCTCCTGTTGGCTTTTTTATTTATTTATGCATTGGCATTTTTATGCCAATGGATTTGTGCCAATTTAATATTGCCAGAACATCTAGCTCTGCTATATGTCTTATATATCTTTGGGTTTCATCTTTTTCTTTTTAGAGAATTTGAACATCAGGTGCACACAAGATGTAAAATTGCAATGAATATGAAAGCCTGTGTAGATTGTTATTGAATATCTTGCAGCTTACTGTTTTTGAATTGAGATTAAGTTATGCATATATCCAAAGTTATTGCTTCATTTTTAATATATGTAGTGTATGTCATTTGTTAAACCAAGAAGCTCAGTCTATCACAAATAAATTCTGATTAGTCCTATCCTGCTTATTGAGATGACAGAAAATATTCAGATCTCCTTAATTCTTATGCAGTTCTTTAATAGCAAATATATTTTTGTGTATTATTATGGCCTTGCTTGGAGGAGATAAATTATTACTGCTGAAGCTCCCTCAAAGGGAAACGTAACTAAGAAGCCCAAAAGTACAAAGAAGAGTACGCTACCATAAAGTTAACTCAGATACAGTATATCTATATATGTTATGTGGTCTTGTACATTAAATGTATTCAGATGCAGTATTTCTTTCTAGATCTGTCTGGTACAGGTAAAATAATGAGCCCTGCATTACAGTATTAAACAAGGCATAGAGAGTAAAAGAAGGGAGTAGGTTGTTTTGTCTAATGTATCTGCACTGAATATCTTACAGATGGGCCCTTAAAATTATAATACCATTAAATAGTTTCATAAAGCCAAAGGAAATAGTGAAAGCTTAAGGAAGCTTAAAGGAAGCAAATTAATAAAAAAAATATTTTTTTTCTGTAATCAGCAAGATAAATTTATCCCTCATTTCATACATTGACTAATCAGAGAAGAGAGAAAAGTATTTTAAAAAACTTTCAATAGTCCATATCTCTTCCTTTCAAATCCCTTGACAAACTCCACTTCCCTAATGTTACTGAAGCCCAGGTGATACCACCATGGTGCAAGAAAAGATTGGCCTGAGAAGCTGGTCTTGAGAAGCTTTTTCTTATGATTGCCCATGACTTTTTGTTTGAACATGTGAAGAGGCTGACTTAGCATGAAATACTCAGACAGCAGCAACGTATCTTACCTCAAAGAGGAACATAACCTTTCCCAGCACACAATCCCAAGGTGAAAGGAAGGCTTCCTTGTGTGGCAAGGTGGATTTAATAGCAGTCTCATTAGCTTATCACCTTCACAGGTGGTGTTGATGGCATGGACAGCCCATTACCTTGCAATTTCCTAAGCACATATAGCCATACATGTGCTTACTTTTCCTCTAAAAGAGTATTTTCAGAAAATCCTTTAAATCTGTGTTTGCATTGAGCAATTTGCCTTCTGAGCTCTTGCTTTGGTTGCATCAAAAGAGTTTAAATTTTGCTTTTGATCAGTCAGAATAACCATATACTTTACATAAAGATCTCTCAGCCCTCCAAATGACAGTTTTAATTATCTTTATTTCCTCAAGGAAGACATGAAACTTAAATGATCATCAATATTTTTTATTTATTTAAAAATTCTATGGAGTATAATATTTTCATTAAAAATGCTGGAAAACTAACTAATATACAGATAACAGCATTATTTTTAAATTAGTGTAATTAATATTAACAGTTATAACACAAAATACCTTTGTTTTTATACATAAACTGTGACTATCTACAAAATACTGGTCTCAGATATTTTATAGGACCTGCAATTAAATACTGATATTGAAGAATATTTATCTCAAGAGAAACATATATTAACAAGATAAAAACAAAAGAAACAAACCTTATTAACATGTCATATATAAATGTGTGTGTACTTGTGTATGTCTATATAGGATATACTTTTCTGGTGCTCACAGAATGTTTTAATGAAAAGTTTTAGTGGGGGACAAGTGAACCAGAGCCAATGGGGATGATTAATACTGAACTCCAATTCCAAGAGAAACTTTATTCTAGGAGAATATCACCCTCTTTACAGAATTTTTAAAAGTTTAGCCATTAGAAAACCAGGAATTTACTATGCAGTAGTACTTTATTTTGTTTCAAGCCCGTGCATCAGATGTCTTCCAGTAATTTTTCAAATTCTACACGCTGCTCTTTTATTGTGATTTCTTTTGAAAATTGCTAATGAGTCTTTTGCAACATCTCTGGTAATAACTGTAGGGTAGAGCAGCTGTCCCACTTGGAAAAGAAATGTGTGTCTGCTTTGAAGAGCTCTACAGAGACTCCCTGGAGTTCGAATGGGAAGTGGAGGAGTCTGCTGGACTCCAAAAATCTCCCTCCCAGTGGCAGAAAGTGTTTAAGCATATGGAGCTTTCTAGTATTTTCTCATGTTCTGGTTTCCATGAAATTGTGCGGGAGGAGAAGGATGAGGTGAGAGAAGCTCACAGGAAGAAGCATTTAAAATGAGAGATTTTTCATTATATCAGCAAATAAAATAAAATAAAATAAAATAAAATAAAATAAAATAAAATAAAATAAAATAAATAACATGGTTTAGGCAACAGGCCACAAAAACCCTTCTTCAAACCTAACCAGAAAACCAGAACTCTGTTGTTTCACATGCATTTCATTGAAAAGTCCCTCTCTACGCCACCCCCAGGACACTCTGCAGCTGGTTAGATGTTCTCACACAAGCTGAGGAAATATGAGCAAGAACAGAAAGAAGGAAAGATGCAAAGCTCCACTGGTGGTTAAATATTTTCAGATTCTGTTTATGAACTCTTCCTTCTTAGGAGATTCAATTTAAGTAATGGACCCAGAGGAATGAGGAGAAACAAGAGCTATAGAGTACATACTCATGCAAGAAGTTTGAGACAGAAACAATATATTTTATACAAGTCATAGAGATGTAAATAGATGCTCCTTCTCTTCCACAGGAAATGTCAAATTTGTCAGTTCTCGGCACAAAGACATTCAGGAATTTCTAAGTATCTGCATGTGACATTTGTCCTTCCAAATGAACATCCCATTCAGGAGTCAATGCAAGAAATAATAGATTAATAATCACTCCCAAGCATCAACAAGGTATGTCCCAGTAAACTGGACCATTATTTACAATGGCCACAAGCAGATGTGTACTAAAGGTAACTTTACTTATTCAGACACAGAAACTAAATAATTTGGCATCATCTCAACTGAAGTTCA
>JAVCKT010017927.1:2911-17093 GCA_032273925.1 Rhynchotus rufescens
AATCAAAGGCATGGTCTATGCCTATCCAAGTGATATTAGGAATCAGCGTTAAGTTCCTCTATTTTACGCTTGGATTTTGCACAGAAGAAAGCTGCAATTTAAAAGCCAAAGATTTTGAGTAACTGCAATTTAACTGCAGTATATTATGCCAATATTCTGTCTTTTCATCATGAAATTGGTAGGAAGCTCATATATATGTAGTATATATATTTAATACATATTTAGCACGCATGTATGTGTGTATATATATAAGAATGTAATATATAAATGCACAAGAGACAAAATAGTTTAAAAGTAGAGGAAAAATGATGACATTTGTAAATTTATAAGATGCCTGTGCAATTAATTCTATAATAAAAGGAGATATCACTTAAGCACCTTCACTTTTATGAATGAAGTAATCTCTGTAAACTGAAGCCACAATTCTTGGATATTTTCCTGCTATGAATCTAAATTACATTGCCTATTTATTTAGAATAAAAGATCCCTGAGGTAGGAGATTTTTTTTTTTGATGTTTTATTAGGCCAGTTAGCTGCTTTAGTAGAAACATATAAGACCTGGATATTAAGACTGCCAATTAAAGGGTTTGACATTGTATAATAGGAATAGAAAGGGAAGTCTGAGACCAAAGAAGTCGGTAAAAACCATGCCTTAATATGACAGAATGCTTTGCATCCCTAGAGAACACGTGGATAGATATCTTCTGTATGTCTTAAATCTGTAATGTAAGATGTGTCATAGACTGAACCAAGTTGCTGTGCCTCAGAAGCCGGAATCCCCAAATGTATCTTATCCATGGTTCCAACTGGGGGAGAACTGATTTGGATCGTGCAGTCTCAAGCTATGCAAGATCCATAGGAGATGCTCCTCATGTAAGTGCTGTGTGTCCCCTAGTAGCACAGTGTTGTCAGTCACCCTAAAACTCTGTGTGTTGAACAGGCATAGTTGGCTTGGAGTGGCAACTTGGCCATCTTTTTCTATTTATATCGGTTCTTGATAGAGTGCTTATGAGGAATATTAAACTCAATTTCATCCCAATTAAAGCAGGCCCAAAGGGCACTAACAGTACTCTACTCCAGTTCTGCTGCTGAATAAATAATCAAAACAAAAATGAACATGAAGATTATGAAGAATAAGTGCACTAAGATTTTTTAACCTTTGGAAGTAGTTAGCATGCAAGGCAATTCAGATGCTTTCTTAAGAGCTAGTTTAGAAAATAGCAATTAAATTTGTGCTCTTTTGCATATAGTTTGAATATGCACATGCATGCATTAAGCGTAGTGTAATGGATGAAAACTTATTGGGAGCCTATGGCTCTGTATATCCACTGTAGGACTTTCCTTGCCTCTGCTGGCCGTGTATAGCTGCTGAGCCCTTTCCTTGAGGTGAGGGTGCAAAGGGAAGATATGTGCCTGAAATGTCCTCACTTTCATATGCGTATTAACTGTCTTTCCTAGGAAAACACAGCAATATTTTCTGTATCTGCAATCCCACTGAAATTGCCTTCCAATGCCATAAAAAAACACTCGCTGTCCCACCTGATTAACTGGAAGTCAGACCTCTTCAGCTTCATGGAATCAAGGGTAAGCAGCAGAGGCTGCTTGCTGAAAACCCCCAGCCTGGAGTGCAGACACGCACACCTAAACGGCTCTTTATTTTGCTGATTTCAACTGATGGAGTAAGACACAAAAACAGCAACTGCTTTGAGCTACACAGGGAATTACAGATCAACACTGTTACCTAGAACAGCACGAGGAAATGGTGCGCTGAAGTAAATAGGGGTCTTCTGAGTTTCTGAGGAACTTCCTTCCACTGCATAGTCACATGGAATGCAGCAATGCTGGAGCTGGAATTGCTCATTGGAAGCAGACAGGGATTATTGGGAACACAGAACCCATATTCCCTTCTCAGACTAAGATGATGTAAAATGAATATTCCTTTTAGCATATAATCTTCTAAACTCATTCTCTTTTCTCTAAATTAAAAAGTATTTCTTCTCAAACTTGAATGCACTCCAGTTAAAACATTGAAAAAGCTTTTCTACATGTTGAAATAAGAACTTATTGCTGCTCTTGACTGCTGGCATTTAGTTCTCCCAGGCTGCTACCTTTTGGATATTACACGTTAATCCCATCACTGCATGAATCCCATCATATTCATAGCTTCTTGTCTCTTAGCCTTAACTCAGTGAAGAAAAGCAGTGAGTGCAGTGAGGATCTGTTATAAACAGTATTGTGATATAAATGGAAATCTTAGGAAAATGCTAGGCTGCAGCTATCAGTTTGGAGGGTTGGCATGTGGGAGAAGAGGAAGGGGAGGATAAGAGCCGTCTTTGTCAAAACTGTCTCGTTGGCTCCGCTGCCTCTCATCTTCTCCTGACTGGGTGTCAGTGCAGAGTCAAACAGCTTAGCGCAATGCAAGTGGAGGAATCATTCCGGCTATTTCAGGCATTCCTTGTCAGTCTGCTGGTTGCCAGTTTCCCTGAACTTACAGGCCGTACTACATATGATACACTCAAGCTTACCTCCCATCTTTGGAGCTTTGACATCCTTCTCTTGGGAGGTTTCCGTCAGGGATCAATGGGAAGCAGAGTAAGAGAGGGAGGGTTAGGGAGTGAGGCTCAGTAAACGTAAACTTGCTTCTCAAGCCTGCTGTCCACCTTGCAGTATGGACAAAAGCCCAGGTACATGAGTGGATAGTACAGCCAAGTACAACCCTCACTGATGCTGTGGACACATTGGATTAATCCTGTTGGCTCAGCAGTCAAAAATAGTAAAATCAAGGTCCTTTCATCGTTAACAGGCAGAGGAGTTGCAGATTAGACTGTGACCAAGGTTGCAACAGCATTCAGAACACAGTGGAACCAGAAAACATTGCTTTGACAGCAAAAGGAAAGGACCAACCTGTAAGGTTAGGTTAGAAAAAAGTACTTGAGGTGAGAAAGCAATAAGAAAGATGTAGAGGGGAAAATGAGATAAAAGATTTTTCCATCACATTCCTCTTTCTTTCCCCAAAATCAACCTGTTAAAACATGCATGAAAAAGTATTAATTTGCAGTGATTGTCACTTATTCCTAATTGAAATCTATAATCCCATTACAGATGCATCCAGACACATTTAATCAAATCATACCCTGTTGTGCAAATTGAGATCCAAGTTCATATCTCATTTCTAAACAAATTACACACAGTGTGAAAGTCGAGGCGCTGCGTTAGGCGTCTTGTAGCAAATGCTGCCAGCTCCTTCAGGTTTGCTGAGAAACCGGGTTGCTGCTGCTTGCAATTTATAAAGCATAGCAGGATAGCTCATTTTACAGGCTGCCTTGGACTTCCAGCTAGGCCCACTCATGGGGATATTTTGTCTTCTGCAATATTTTAGTGGTGCAGAGAGGCTTAAATATACTATCTTTGAGACTTCTGTGAAAACTGGCAGGCTTTTTCATTAAAAATGAAGGCAAGGCTGCTAAAGTAGAACATTTCTTAGGCTGCTGGCCATTATTTTGCAGACCTGACAATTGACCTGGAATGCATATATTTTCAAAATGTATGGAATAGCATCTCTGACTTGCTTTCCAATACTCAAGTCAGCCTTGAAATGTAAGATCTGAATTTGTTTGCCCACTGAAGATTTTATAAGCAAGACACTTACAAAGTGTATCTACTGCTTGCTTTTTTCCTGACACCTGCTGCTCCTAATATCAACATCTCCATTTCTCTTTATTGCTTAAAATAACCACCCAAATAGAATAATTTTGTTTGAAAGATAGCCTGTCACCTTAGTTTCCAAGATGCCACGACATTGGGCTCTAGGTGGCAGCATGTGTGAGTGAATATTAGATGTTTGTGCTAGACTACAAACTCAGTGCAAACTTGTCTGGATTGATATTGTAGTCTAGTTTTTCTGATAAGTTCTACTTTTTTTTTTTTTTTTTTTTTTTTTCACTTTCTATTCTGTGTTTTTATCCTGTAAACCCTAGCAGTGTCCTAGGCTAATGCACTGAACTACATCTGGGGTGGTATAAGAAGTAAGCAGACTATTAAAGTGTTTAAAAACAAACCCACTCATATCTAAGACTGAGGAAGAAGACTCTCCAGCCTGGCCATAAACATCCCACTCTTCCCAGCAAGGGCCACAAGATACTGGAAATGTTATGTAACACACCGCACTTTCACTTAAGGAAGAGATATTAAAATATTTAATTGTGATAACAGTAAATTCTCAACTCCTTTTGCATTGGTATTTTCACTTTTGCCCATAACAAGAGTTGGAGGGTAAGCAGCGTCTGTTATTCCACCAACTGCAGCACTGATTAATGCTATTGCCCTAGGGCAAAGGCATGTGCCCTGGTACAGGATAGATGTGACTATTGCCACTGCACAGGTAAATCTCTCTGGGGCTATAAGGTCTGATGATATCTTGCACAGATTAAATTCCTCCCTTAAAGCATTTGTAGGGATTTCAGTTTTATTCCCTTACTCTTGGAGAATTGCATCCAGGGATGCAATGAGCACCTATGCCTATATATGTGTGAGCACACATATATACAGTAACATAAAATAAGACAAATTATTAAATTTACTTGTTTGCTGTTCCAGAGTGGAACCTGGAACCCATACATCTATATAAATAGAAAGTTATGCTGTGTTACTTGTAAATATGAAATCTGAAATATGCCAAAATTTACGTTTGTCCTTAAAAACTTTTTTTTTTCTCCCAGGAGATCTGTCCTTATTCTTATCACAGAGGCAATGATTTGGAGGTGGCACAGGTGCTTTTTTTCCAGTCGATAACCTCTATATATGTTTTTCCTTGTGATAGTCTTTCTTCAGTCCTTACCTGGGTGTCTGTACATTTACAGACTAGAATCTTCACCTTTTCTAAGCAGGAAAAGCAACAAAATGCAGCATATATCTATTTTTGTTTTAGCCTTCTGCTCTGGGCAATTAACAACCTGCAACTGACTTATATATCTGGATGTGTTGCATGTTTATGAAGCAATCAAAAAAAAAAAACCTCTTCAGTATCATCCAGCTGAATGCTGCAGATTTTTGTTTTCTAGTTCTGTCATGTCTTCATTGTAATTATTAGTGGTGTATCCTGTAATATTTGGATTTTCTGGGATTTATTTTGTCAGCACATTCTATGCATATATACAGTCATTTGAATATAGATGATAATATAAGGATGTAAAATATATCATATACCCATCTATAAATATGTAAAGATTAGAAAAAAAATGTTTAAATGGGAACTGTAACAACAGACATTTCTTGGGAAGAAACAGGCTCTTTTTATTTATTTCTTTATTTATTTCTTTTTTTTTTTTTTTTTTTTTTTGCTTTCAAGCTCTAAAGATTGGCATGTACAAGCTAGAAGAGGATTTCAGCTGATGCCTGATCAGCAGAATGCAAAACAGTGGTCTGAATTCTGACTTGATAAATGGATGTCACGCTCAAGGAAGCAGTAAGCAGTGTAGGCATAAACTAGGTCAGCTTCATGGGAAGAGGCTAGTCCAAAAAAGCAAGCTAAATTTGAGCTGTCAGTGAAATACTGTTAAGATTATTCCCATAACCATTATTCCTACACACATCCTCATTTCTGCGAAAGCCTTACAAAGAGGCTCCTTAGTTCATGTACACTAATTTACTCATTCCTAATTCCAGTATGAGTTCAATCACCCTTTGGTCACATTTGGATATGGCTCCTTGTTGCTTTTAATGAACTAAACCGAAAAACAAAATCTGAGCTGCCTCAAGTTATGAAAATTTGATTCTGACTCTTACTGAGGAGAGCCAAAGACAGAAGTCTCTCCCTGAGAGAAGAGGTTTTTATGCTAAACACCTCCTAAATAGACATACTCAGGCTTGCGTTGCTCAAACATCCTCAATTTGTTTATCAAAGATTATCCAGGAGTAATAGTTACATTTATGTCCTCTGAAATATGAGCTATGCTCTGTGTGTTACATTTACAGTCCTGCAGCTGTTGGTTTGCTACTTTTCTGCAGTAAATTGCACACATAAATGTATAGATAATGGGATTATGTGCCTGAGAAAACTATAGTATGAAATAATTAGTATGAAATAATGGACTAATTATATAGAATATCATACTTACAATGCCTTGGAAGTCACTGAAAACATTTTCATGTGGACTGTAAAATGCTTCTAGTGAGGAGTAAAGCCAAATACGGTTAGAATAGTGTTTAATTGTTTGTTTTTCTTGTTTTCTAGCCCTATTCAACCGTCACTGTTGTTCGCAAAATTACCAATTTTCTGGCCTGTACTTTCAGTTACCATATTACCTTTAGTCTTAGGACCATGTATTCCAGCTGAAAACTTATCCCATTGTCAATTATTACTCCTGTCCTAGATTTAGTAAAAACACTGTTAGGGTGAACTTTGGGATTGTGCTAGATACTGTCAATGGCAGACCTTGTCCTTGTTGGCTGGTAGAGATCTCAGCACAAAATTCTGGAGTAGACTTGTGTGCATGTGTTTGTGTGAACAGACACATAGAGGATTAAGGAAAGTATATCATACAAACCAAGAACAGATTATTTTTGTTTTCATTACCCAAATAATCCTGAAAAGAAGATAAAATATAGTTGTAAGCTGGAAAACAAAGCAAAATGTCCATTCTTTTGTAGAAAACCTTGAAACTTTCTCCTGCACAGCTGATTCTGTACTTAGCCTAAGGTAATGCATGCCTGCTGTGCAAGCTTGTCGATAACAGAAGTAATCTTTTCTGGTGGTTTCTATGCAGGCACATGAATGCATTAAGGCTAGTAAAAACATGTATGTATGGAAACATCTTATATGTTCAAGCAAATTGTTCTGTTTCTTTCAACCCCGTAGGGAGCCTCAGAAAAAAGGGTCCTGTCTTAGCCTTGACAGAAAGTTCCTCACAGATGAATTTTCAGCTTCCTTTGGCAGTCTATTTCCTGTTCCCCTACAAGTGCAACTCTGAGATTTCTCTTTCTCCTAACCCTAACCCTAGGCATAACCCTAGGATGGGGACCATGTTCAACAAGGGAATCAATATTCTTAATAAAAAATGTTGATGTATTTATTTAATTTTAACAAATGTCTCCAAAATATTATTCTAGAAATTGTTCTTATAGCAGTAACTATCAGCATGTCCTAAATCTGTGATGAGCATCACACAAGGCCAGACAGACTTACCCATACTGAAAAGTCCCTAGGAGATTTTTTTGTTCAACTCCCACATCCCTTTGGCAGCCCTTTTCAAGTCCCACTGTACCTGCAACTCCTGCCTTTTTATTTTTTTCAGTAGACCTAGCCCTAACCTACACTCCAGCCTAGGCTGACCCATGGGGAAGGAAATCTTATCCATCCATTATATACGCTTTCAGAAATCTGATATAGCTCCCTATTTTTAACATCAGCTCCCATTTAGCAGTGTAGGATATGTTGCATCCCCACTGCAGATTCGTATCTGAGTTCTGTCTAAGCCTACTTTTGCCCAAAAGCTTGTCTGACATATATGCCAAAGACAGCGCTCTATCCAAAGATTCAATATTCTTCAGAAGAGAATATTAGAGCTAGCCCTTGGGTTTCTTTGTCAGCTGCTGTCCAGATGCAATCACACTTTAGCTCTGGGCTTTCTATTTCAGTCAAAAATAATCCTAACCCAAACCCTAAAATGAACCCAAGCAATAATAAAAAAAAAATCTTAGTGAAGATGAAAAATTCCTAAGGAAACAATTATTTTATACCACTTGGTTTCTTTTAACAGCTCCTTAATGATTGAGAAAAACAGCCTAGAGCTACAGCTTGAATGGTGCAGAAAAATGGCTGTCAGAAAAACTGTAAGCTAGATTTCTCCCTTGAGTAAATTTTTTTTTTATGGGTAAGGATGAGGACAGCATCTAGGTTTAGCCTATGGTTAGGATTACATTTAGGAAGAAAGCTACAATTAAGAGAAAAATATGTAGTAAGTATTGAATGTCTGTGGTTAGGAGTTTGGAAATCTCTCTAAGAAAAGAAAGACAAAACGTGAATTTTCCTGTCTGAAGTATTGATTGAAGTAGGAGCTGTGGCCAGGGAAGTCAGGATTTGTTAGGATTTCTCAGAGTTCAAGAAAAAAAACCAAACCAAAACAGAGAAATCCAGATGGAGGGGGCCTGCTGGATCAAGGCTTGGGCTCCTGAAAGAGTTGCCCCCAGAGAACAAGTTAGTGTGGGTTACAGCCAGGGGATCTTAGGTTGAAGATTTATCTGACGCCAAGGTCAGACAAACTCTATGACAGGGTCTGTTGTAACCCTAATCGTAGCATCCAGCTATGGAGCTCAACATCCTCCCCAGGCAATGGCCCAGGTGAACAAGTCCTCAGGGGATAATTCTTTTTACTCCTTATCCCTTGCTTTGGCAGGTCCTTTGCAGCTCCCCTGTAATTGCTGTTCTTGGCTTTCTTTCTTTCCAAACCTAACTCTAACTCTAGCTTCAGCTGAGCCTTGGCTCAACTCCCTCAGGCTATTGCCTGCCCTTCTTTTTTTTTCCGGGGTTAATTCTTTTGGCAGCTTTCACCTGGATTTGGTGGTCTTTTTGTAACCCACCTCCAACTGCAATTCTAGATTTTCTCTCTTTCCTAACCCTAAACCACACTATAAATCTTGTCCTCAGCTGAACAGTAGTACATGTAGTCTAGGACCACAACCCAGATGAATGAGTTTTCAGGGGACTATACATTTTTGGAGCCTCTACTTTAATTTGTAGCTCCTTTGAAGTCCTGCTCCAACTACATTTGTAGGCTTTGTCCCTCTCCTAACTATTACCCTAGCCCTTGATGCTGGTCTTGGCCTCAGCCTACAGTGAAGGCTTACTTTTATTGCAAACGATACCAGTCCCATCACAGGTGCAATACTCATCTGAGGACTGTTCTGTCTATTTAGCCTCAGCTTTTCCTTTAGAAGATCATTTTCCTGCAAATGTAGCTCTGAACTTTCTGTTTGTCTCATGCCTAACCATAACTCTAAAAATAGAGCATATGTCAGAGAAGTCCAACCTCTGCCCACACAAAAATTTCTCAGTGTAAAGATATCTTTGGAGATCGCACTTTCCTTTGGCAGTAGCTTCCCAGACTCTTAGTTGGAGCTCTGTGTTCTGTCTTTATATTTTATATGTATCTGCTTGTTATCTTACCTGTGACCTAGCCAATCTGTATACTTTGACACATCAACATCTGAGATGCTGAAAGTGATACTGATTGTTGAATAATATAAATACTTCTTACTCCTTGATATATGAGTAGGGAAGTACGAATAATATTTTTTCTTGTGATAAAATACCTGTTCTTTTTATTTCATTATCTGCTTATGAATGATTTTCCATTGCCAAATTACTAATTAATGGCACTTTCTCATTTAACTCGCAGAAAGGTAAGTTCAATAGCTTCACATATTAGGGAAAGCCCAAACCTCTAGGGTTATCTGTACAAAATCAATTTAAGTATTCTTAAATCTTAATCTATGATATTTTCAATTTAACTTGAAGGGATGAGTTTTTAATGGGGTAGGAATGACACAAATATATTTGTTCTTCTGAATTCCATAGCAGTAACATTATACAAAGTATTTCGCTGTGCTTAAGCAATATATTTAATAGCATTCACATTACATTTTTATTCTTTTGCTACCTAACTAGAATGTCATATTTTGTTTAAGTGTCTTGAGTATTATGAAGCTTATGAGAGACTTATTGGTTGGACAGTGGCTGCTGACAGTGCTGTATTGTTCTGTTGTAATCTCAGTGAAGGAAGGGTTTAGGTTTGTTTGTGTTAAAAACTTGCTCACACTGAGTTCCTTGAGACTCCAAAGGTTGAAGCAAGGTGACCTATGGATAAACCACACACATTAGAATGAAACAAAATGGAAAGATCTCTGCTGAAACCAGATAAATGAATTGGTTATAAGCTTCTGAAAAAAATGGCCTTTGCAGGGGAAGGGAAACTTAGAAGGAAAAACTTAGATGTAATTTCAGCTGTGTGTTGTAAACTCAGGTCCAGCTCAGAGTGAACCTGTTGTCCCAGCAGGAGCTGTGGAGATGTTGAGTACCGGGCACAGAGCAAACCCACACAAGAGTTTGTCTGGTGCCTCTCTGCAGCACGTGGTTCAGATAGGAAGGTGACTGGACGGACACCCTCGTGTCCAGTCCCTTCCCAGGTAGGAGGATCTTGGCCCTTTCTTCTGGTGGGCACAGGCAAGACTGTGTCACAAATGCCCTGCAATCCTTGTCTGAAGCTGTGACTAGTGTGCAGAAAGCAATACAATCTGAAACGCAGGGAGACGAAGAAAGACTGACTAAACTAATAGCTGAAGGAGGATTAGTTTGCCCCTAATTAGGAGGATTAGTTTCTTTTTTTTTGTGAGAACAGAGACAATTAAAACAAAGAATGTTGTCCCTTTTCATGCCTCCCTTTCCTCATATTTTTACTCATCCACTCAGATCTCTTCAAAATATAATTTTTTTAGCAGCATGTGCAGTAGTCCTTCTTAAGGAAGAATCTTAAGTCAGTATTCATCTGCAGTGAGCTTCCATCTAACTAGTAAATTTATTGTCATTTCAGCCATGCCTAAGCTTGTTCAAATACTTGTGTATTTTCATGAGCATTATTCCTCCTAGAAGTTGTGAACTTCCTGCAGAGGTTATTATTTTGAGCAAGGAGGGTTTTCTGAGTCAGACAGGCTCTTGCAGATACTACACACATGGTGGGTAAATTCTCACCCAGGATGAGACAGAGTTGATTTTTCCTTGCTGACAGGTACAGGAAAAGAAAGAAAATGCTTCACCATTTACCCAAAGAAAGTTCAGGCAGACAAGAGAAACACGGACTATTGTCCCTGGAAACTGGCACTGCTTAATATCTCTCCTCTGTGCTACATTTCCAAACCATCCTCTTTAAGGATTCTCAAATGAAAGCTAACTTACGAGGTATCTGTGTCCTTACTTGTCTCAAAGATTTTCTTTATTTATAAGCTGGATCAAGCCCTTGAGAAACAAATAAGAAAAACTGAAGGTTTCATAGCTTTTTCTTTATGATACTTTAAATGTTAGTTGTGATTTCATCACAAAGTAGACATAAGAGTGAAAATTGGCTGTGTATTGCATCATCAATCATGGAAGCAAACAACAACTGTATTTTGTCTCACCTTATAAAATGTTTCAACATTTTTATTAATATTCAATATCACTGTGGCACATTTATTCACTTGATAGCAAAGATTTATAATATGTATTACATAAACTGCCTGGAGGATAAAAGCTTTAACTGCTTTTTATTAGCAATGATTGTATCCAGAAAAAAAGTTTTCTTTAATTTATTGGACAATGTTTGTGAAATAGTTTTTTGCACAGGTTACTATCATAACAAAAAAATCTGATTTTTCTACTTTCCATTTTGATCCTGAGCTTTTCCCAAAGATCAAAATAACATTATTCAACTGAATTACCCATATCCTGTCAATATAAAGGGCTTAGTATTCAAAATCTATTCAAATTCTTAATTTGTATTATAGGGAGTAGTTAGTGCACTAATAATGCTCGCATAGTAATATATGATGTGATTTTAGTTTCTTATGGCATGAAATATTAAATAGATCTTGTTAGTAGCATTGTGATTCGTGTGTTATATGACTTGAATTCTTAAATCGTTCCACATAATGGATGTACAACAAAACTTGTGTGTCCATTAAAAATACATTGCCCTTTCATAGGCTCTTTTTGCCAAGAATGTCTGCAGACAGTTTCTTGTCACAAAACACTGCTTAAATTCTTTTCTGTTGTACAAGAAGTACAACACTATGCACTGCATGTTTGTATGTGGTGCACATATAGACATACCTACATTTGAGCAATAACACTGTTCTTTTCTGTTGTTTATCAAGTCGTTTCTCAGGAAAAGTTCATGAATTACTTATGTTACTAAAGCTGATCCCAGAACTCTCATAAAAAATGAACTATGTTATTCACATTGTCTTCTAGAGATGGTAAGTTTTGCATATAATCCTCCTAGGTTAAGCTACCACTTATTCAATATGGACTTTCTCTTTACACTCTGGCCTGTAAAGGTTCTCCACAGTTTTATGTTGCTGCAACAACATACTTCATACTCTTTAAATCTTTAATTTCCTTGGAAATGCTGTTGTTTTTCTATGAACTCCTTCAAATTTGTCAATATCTCTTCTTTTTTAATACTGCTGTCTTGGGACACGCGCTTGGAATACACCACATGCTGTGAAAGCAGATCAGCAGAGGGAAGGGTGCGGGCCAGCTTGGTCCATGATGTGCTGCATTTGTGAATACAGCACTAAATTGTATAAATCTGTTTTGCAGCCATATCACATTGCCAGCCCTGTCTCATTCACTTTTAGCCTTCACCCTTGTGCCTCCTATATCATTAATTCTGCCCAGAATTCTCTGCCAGACTGAACATTTTTGTCTGCGTTTTTAATTGGATTCCCCCAGCTATATTAGGTTGCATTTTTTTTAAGAGGAAATTCACTTTATTCCTTTGGACTGAGGTTTCTCATCTCTCTGTTTGTGTCATGTCATCTAACTCATTTGCATTCACAGCACCATTCAACGAGACCATTTTCAAGTTACCGTCCTGTTCACTCCATCTACCTGATCATACCAAAAGAGCTAACTGAAAGCAGCACTGATCTCCAAAGCCAATCAGTTGGCTATTTCCTTTTGCATCTGCTTTGGCTCTGTTACCCCATGATAGCCATTTCTACTCTATCCCATTTGATTTCTCAAAGCAATTTCAATTTAACTTTTTTTTTTTTTCCCATATCCCTGCTCATTTCCAAGTATGAATGAAGCCAGACCTTCCATGCCTGTCTGCTGAAATCAACATCATACCTCTAAATCAGTCTGTAATATATAGGCTATGGGCATTATATAGTACATTTCAATTTCATCACTGAGAATTTATATATACCCTGGCTTCTGTAGTTAGTTTACAAATACCTGTTTGCACTCTAGCCAGCCAGCAAGATGAGTGGAAATAATAGAAGCCAACAATAGCCGTTATCTTGAATTATTTTCTTCATTTTTAGTTTATGACCACCAATGATGATGAAATAGCTATTTTTTGCTGCAACCAAATCTCTTCTGTGGCCAGAATATTCAGTATGCTGTATGTTTATAGTTATTTCTGGATGATTACAATAAAAATGGGAAGGAAACAATCTGATTTGCATAATAACATGAATGACTGATTGTTGTTTATTGGGTATCTGTGAATGCTAATGATTTTTTATTTATTAGTAAAAAGAAATATCCTCCGACATTTACAAGAGACAAAAGCTCAATGCAGAATGTTTTTTGTGCTCTTCAGATGCAACACCTACAATATAAAGAACTTATTAGGAGGAAAAAAATAAGAGATTATTTGATTGAATTATTCAAATCTTTAATCTGATTAATATTAATTGCTCATATTCTTTTAATTAGATGCATAGAAAGGGATGGATGAATCAAATTAGGTGAGATTTCAACTAGTAGGAGTTATCTGACAAGTACAGTCAGATTTTAATTAATCTGCTAGTGTACCAACCTTTTCATGCGAGTCCTCTGCAGTTTAGCCTATGGCTTTTATCCAAAAGCCATACAAAAAATATTCCATCTGTACGTTCCCCCAAATCTGTGGCACATCACTTGATACTTAGTCCAATTTAATTCCTGTCCTGGAATGAAAAACCACAAAATGTCCCATTGTGCTATAAAACGATGCAAAAATGATATTAGATGCTATAAACATATTCATATATTTTTTTCTTTATGTTTCATTTCTAGACGCTCAGTTTTGGTTCTGATCTGCTGTAGGGCTGTGTGGTGCCTTGTTGCCATGCAGGCAGTGATCACAGTGAAGATGGCTGGCAATTACGTTCAACTAAACTGCCCATACTCACTCTCGGTTATTATCTGCATGTGGAGTGTTTCTATTAGCTACTTGCTGGAAACATCCTGAATGAAATGAGCATCTTCTGCTCTTTGATTTGTGCCTTGGTGTGTGTGTATGTGTAACAGCTACAGTGCTACTCACGAATATCCAGAACTGCATGTAGTCAATTGGTAAAATTTACGTGCTCTAGGTGACCCTGCGTGTGCAGGGGGGTTGGACTCGATGACCTCTGAGGTCCCTTCCAACCTTGGGCA
>JAVCKT010017927.1:17193-32193 GCA_032273925.1 Rhynchotus rufescens
AGTTGTTTTATTTGTGGTTTTGCCAAAAAAAATAAAAAAAAGAAAAAAAAAAAAAAAAAGCAGCTGTTGAGAATTCCATTAATTAGTAAAGCTGGTCCTTTTTCAAAGAAGAAATTGTCATTTTTATATGTAGCCTGTTGCCTTTTGAGTGGGCCAGAGTTTTAGAATTAACAATTTCTTGGTGCTTCTCAGCACGTTTCTGGGGGGGACAGAGGTTAGAGACTGCATACGCGGCCAAGATGCACCCTGGCACACTTTGTGTTTTATTATCTTCCACCTCGGAGCACAGAGTGGCAGAAAAACAAGAAACCAAAGCAAATGCACCTCTATTCCTTAGGCTGGAGACACTTAGCAGAGGTACTTCTTTAATCCCCTTGTATCCCCATGCAATCCCCAAAGTTGTGCCAGTGGCACAACATTGAACCAGGCCGGAGAGCTAATCCAATATAAAAATAGCTTATTTATGTAGCTATTTAATCCATATCAGTTCCCTAATCTGGATCAGCAGTTAGCCTTATGAAAGGGTGCACCTAAGATTAAATTGCAATAATTTGAACAAATTATTTTACTTGAAACAATTGCAATGTGTGCAGGCATTGCAATCACAACCAGTGTTGCAACCCAACACTGTTGGTTCAGTGTTAAGCTCATTACAATCCTCCTTCAGCCAAAACTTGGGAGACTGGAAAGGGAAGGTAGGGTATATTCCTCCAATTCTATAGCAGGTTACATGAAATGGGAACTGCTCTGCTTTTAAAAATAGTAATATAAAAAATAATCCTGGGAGATTATGAAGTGCCTGCTTTAGACTTGAAGAAAATACTGTGTTATTACCAAAATATCACCTGTGTTTTAAAGTTGAAATGTTTCATCTCCATTACATTTCCTACATCATGATATGCATCTTCACATATGATTATAAAGCATTATTGCCATAGAACAACCTAACAGCAATTGAATTTGATTGACTTAATAATCAGCCTTTCTTCTAAAATGAGAAGAATCATCTTCTGAAGGAGGGTGGCCAAATGTGCTTTCTTTCATTGGTCTTGTGCACTGAATATGGAAGCAAGCTTATCTGGAATGCTTTTTGCTTTCATTATGGATGTTGCTGGAGACAGAGATATAAAAGTAAAAAGAAGTGGATATGGAGAATGGATGGGAATATTTTTCCAATTCCCAAATGACAACTTCCCAAAGGAGCTGAATTTGCCAGATCACTGTTCCAGTGCTATGAAACTTTAACTGGCCATATTTGAAAGGTGAAGCTCTAAT
Source organism: Rhynchotus rufescens (assembly GCA_032273925.1). Classification (NCBI taxonomy): domain Eukaryota; kingdom Metazoa; phylum Chordata; class Aves; order Tinamiformes; family Tinamidae; genus Rhynchotus; species Rhynchotus rufescens. The sequence goes on from JAVCKT010017927.1 coordinate 18,469, forward strand.
TAGAGAACTGACATTCATTGCTATTCACTTTACCCATGTGTCTAGCAAGGGCACCATCAGTCCAAAATGAGGTAGAAGTCAGCATGTTTGTTAGCCAGCAAGATATATTTATCCTACTGTCCTTACCTAGGTGATTGCAAGGACACCATTAATATAAAAATATTGCATAAAAATATTGCATTACATCTATTTTGTTGCCCAAAGCCCTAGATGAGGGTGAGGGACAAAGCTCTGTGCCCCTCTGAGCACTGCAGTGGTCCCAGAGCCACTGTGTGATTGAAAAAAAGCAAAAAGGGAGAGAGAGAAGGGCTGAGCTGTCTGATTTCCATCTTAACACCATCCAGAATGCTCATGCTCTGCTCATCATGTGGTGAATCCCAAGAAATCTCACTCTTGCACTGGATCTGCTGACAAGTCTTCTGAACCTTGTGCCTGGTGCTTGTGTGAGCCTCCAAAACATGGGCTGGCAGACAGCCCTGTGCAAACTGGTGTGCAGTGGAAAAAACGCACTTTTAGGAACAGATTTTCTGTTGACCTGTTCAGAACATTGTTGATGTTGACCTTTGATTTGTAGCCAAAGTGAGGAGCTAACTAAAGCTCCATAGGAGCTGTAAGTGAAATTAGCCCTCAGAGAGCATTTTCAGCGATTTAAATTACCTGAACATTTCTGTTTAGTACAGACGATTCCTGATCTCTCCATTTGTGCTTCTGTGGATTTCAATCATGGTTTAACGTGAATTGATTTCTGACCCGGAGAGCTAACAGCAGCCCCAGTTTCCCTGAGCGGCTCCAATTGGTTTTCCTGTACATCTTGTGCGAAGCCAAAGGGCTCAGGACTCATTATCCAGGGCAGAGCTGGCGCCTAGACATGGAGGTCAAAAACAAATCACTGCCTCCCTGCTGATTTCAAATCAGCTAAAATAGTTCGTATATTTGAAGAGATGTTCTAAATCATCAGAAACTGTGTCATCTTGCGTGGTGAATTGAGTATTCTCCAGATTTGGGGCTCTAGCAAGTGTGACCTTGTTCCCAAGCAGGGGCTACGTGGCCTGATGCCGGATGCCAAGTGCTTGCTCCCTATTAACCTCATTCCCATTCTGCTCAGAGGCTGCAGGAACTGCGTCTCAGGGAGGAGAAGTGGTTAGAAATTAATGTATAATTTATTTTAAAAAATTAATATCCTATTTTATGTAAAGTTACTCTGGCGCTAACATGATATACACGATAGTAAGGTCAAGCAGAAAAAGACTTGAAGTTCTATTCTATATATATATATATCTATTTATGTGTGTGCATGTATATATATATTTTATTTATTTATATATATATATATATATATATACACACACACATATTCCCGCCTGCAATATATATAAATATTCTTAAACTAGCTACATTCTCAGTGATTTGTAGTAAAACACTGTTAATCCGTTTTGACTACCTGGTAGTAGGAAATGTGTTGATGGAAGGTTTTCCACACAATTCACGCAGTCATTTTGCAAGGTACATTTTAGTTGCAAAAGATGCAATGAAATCCTCATTTCTCCAATAAATAATCTCTGATTGTGTATTGATGTTATTTTTATACTTAATTTTAATAGCATTGCAAAACACATTCTGGCGGTTTTCATGATATGGATGCCTTGATCCACTGCACATAAGCACCAGAAACGTCCCTGCTACTCCAGTGTAACTTGTTTTCTCATTTTCATTGTTTCCAGGTTTATTCCAATTTACAGGGGACCGAGTCATACGTACAAGATACAAAGGCTGACAGAATCCACTTGTTACTCGTTTCGAATACAGGCCGTCAACGATGCTGGGGAAGGGCCTTTCTCAGAAGTTTGCACCTTCTGCACAACTAAGTCAGTCCCACCTGCAATCAAAGGTAGATGACAGTATTTTTTGTATGTTATGTATTTATGTTATATATATAAGAATTATGTCATTATTTGTCATTATTTTAGTAATTATTAAGTGTTAAGCTTGTAAGGGCACACCTAAGTTTAGAACAGTGTGCATAAGAAATTGGTGCTTGCCTTTTGCTGTGAGTAGTGAAGCTGCATTATGGTGGGCAGCTAAATTATCGCTGAAGAAAATCTCAGATGAACGGCATAAATGTTGTACAAACCACTCCTGTTCTACAGGAGGTGTTAAAATTACTGCTGCTAACAATAATTCCCAGGGGATTGCTCTATTACTATGGATTAGTGAAGTACTTAATAAGGGGTATAAGTATTATAGTGCTATGTATGTGTACATACCAATTTAAGCACTAGGAAAGCTGTGTTTTGCCTTTAGTGTGTAGATAACATTCAACTTAGCACTTCTTTGAGTTTTTATTTATTTGGTGTATAATAATTGATGTTTCATACACATGAAACAATAGATTATCCCATTTGTTTTGTTTTCCACTGGAAGAACAAAAAAAGACCTAGATAAAACGGAGTTTTAACATAAAACTTCTTTCAGTTTGTATAAAATCTGCCCTAAGAATGCGCAGGATTTTTGTCCTTCAACAAAAATTATTAGGAAGGCAGCAGATTTGCTGAACTGGCTGTCAGATAAGAAGAGCTAAGACCAGGTAGCACCCTGACCTGTTTTCCTGCTTTATACTCATTTGTCAAACAGTACCAGGCACTGTGGGAAATAGCAGCCGTTTTCATCGTGATTTTGGAGGTTGTGGCACCATTCACGACATGAGGATTTAGGGACAGCAAAATACTGCCAGGTTTCCCTAGCCTTGAAGTGAGCTGCTCTGAACCACCCTCAGAGGAGTCCTGTAGAGGGAACACAGCTAAAATGGGTGCATCTGAGCATCCCACCGTCCTTGTTCCGTGGATTTTGCCTGGGGGTTGGTTTGCTCCAGCACTGGGTTTATGGTGTTACCATGGCCTTGCTGCTTCTCTTACCTGCACTAACTGAGCAAGGCTAGCACAGGGATGCCACCATGCACTGTGCTCGCATCCCTGTTTTCTTTGGGTGGAAATCCACTTGTAGTGTGGTCAGATCTCATTTAGGTTTTTGCTTTGTTTTGAACTCCCTGCTTATGCATTTCATGCCTGTGAGATATGACTCATGCCCTGGACTAAATATAAAGTAGTTAAGATATAGTGTGTCATATAAGGTACCCTGGGTCGTGTATGGAATGGGGCCACGGGTACATGACAGGCCAGTGACTCCAGGAGAAAAAATAGACACCACAAAGTCTGCATTAGCAATCACTGCCACGAGAAAGCGACGCCTTGGGGAGAAGAGATCTGTTGAGACAGACAACAAAATAATTGTGTTGCTTCCCTGCAGTGCTTAGAGCCGTGTAAACTTTGCACGGGCTTCCATGCATCATAAGCACATGTTTATTCTTCCACATAGTACCCTAATGGTTTGATTACTGATGCCAGCCCTAAAATAGTGTTATTGTTAATGGCAGCGTTTTGGGAATGTAGGAGAAAAATCCGCACGTGGCAGGAGGGTGTGGAAGGAGCAGGGAAGGCTGAGGATGCTCTTGTCAGCTGCGGTGAGGGCTGCTGGTACCCGTCAACACAGGCAGGTGTGCGGGGAGAAGTAAATGGATATTGATTTCAGTTGGGTCTGTGTGTAATTCATGCATTCCTCTTGGGTGGCAGTGAATTAGTGGAAAACTCCTGTAATGCATGGAGCAGCAGCAGCCGCCTGTCCTGCAGCCTCGGTCTGTCGGCCCTTTCCTTGGGCTTGCAGAGCGGTGTTGCCTTTAACAAGCTTGTGTCCCTGCACGTGTCCTCGCTTAAAGATGCACTAAAATCAAGTCTGCTCGTCTGAATTTAAACCTCAAAATCAGATACCAGTGCAAGCGTTTAAAATTTTGCTTGTGATTCTAGTTCACAAGCTGGACTTCAGCTCTAATACAAAAGATTATTTAGTTTCACTTCTTTCATCCCTTCTCCCATCTTTGTCTTGAATGAAAAAATTTGACTTTAGTGCTTGTTTTCCATGGTATGTGCAGGGGTTTGCTCAGAACTTTAGGAAATTTGTGCTTTTATTAATGCAAGTGAAATTAATGAGTTGGCTTCTGGTTGGGAGATATAAGAATGTGTAACATTGCAATTGGATTTTAAAAGTTCAAGGTTTTTATCACATCCTCTTCCCAGTTTACACAGCTGACAGATAAGAGAATCTCTACAGCTGTATCACTTTAATTCTAAAAAATTGAACTATGTTCTCCAATAAAGTTCTTAGATTCATATTAAGCAGATCTAAATTGAGTCCTTTTTCCATGCATAGTGTTTGCTCTAGTTTGGTACAAGAATCCCGAAATACTTAATCAGACAAGACTGTCTTGTAATAAATGGAAGTCACCACAATGGAGTCTTTATATTAAATGCTAACACCTCTATTTCTGTTTTAGCCCCTCGAGTGACCCAGTTGGAGGGAAATGCCTGTGAAATCACCTGGGAAATGGTCCCACCCATGAAGGGAGATCCTGTTGGTTACATCCTACAGGTACTGGTTGGAAGAGAATCTGAGTATAAGCAGGTAGGAAAATGTTCTGGTTTTAATACTGCTAAACAGATAGTAAAATGGAAATATTTTTGAACCCTCTCTTTGCTACATTTTCTTTCTGCTGAACCGGATTACACCCTGTGTTAGTGCATGAGGTGAGTCTTGGGAAAGGCCGAGTCAAAAGTAAGCACTCTAATATGTTGCTTCTCTCCTGATAGTTGTAGACCCATCCTTATCTTATTGGAGTGATTTCCACTCTGTGCTTACTTACTGTTGATAACTGAGCTAACCTTTTGAAAGTCAGATTTTGCTCTGCCACCATTTCTCCTTTTGCTGTTTTTCTGAAATGGCTGGTACTGATTACTGCTTGAAGATGAGATGTTGAATTGGGTGGATTATCTTCCTAATCTCCAAACCAGTTTCCGAATTTCCAGGATAACTCCCAAGACCTTCTATCAAGGATTTCATTCAAACACATGTTTAAATTGCTTGCTTCAGCCTTTTCATTCCTGTTCAGGGTTTAGATGCTTGGATCTGTTGCCCAGGGCAAGTTTACTGTACATCTGCTGCTCCACAGGAGCTTGTGTACTTTCTTGAAATGTGGAACCATGAAATAAATGAGATATTTATTTTATGAAGAAAGCTGCTCTGTCTTTCATTTTTTTGTATTGATTAGAGATCACAAGCGGACATGTTCCCAGAGCAGCTGAAACAGTGCAACTAATTCATAGCTAAATCCTTTATATCATATATCACGTATAAGTCTTATTTACAATGCATTTTATCTCTGCCCTTTTTTCTCCCTCATGTGGATTCCAGACAAATCTAAAGTAGAGAATGAGCATAGGAAATGAAATAGGGAATAGGAAATGAAGTTCTTAAAATGGGAATAAAGCAGTGCTTTTTTTGCCTCTGGGCCTTTGCTCCTCTTCGGTCCTTTTTTGACAGTTCCTGCAAATTAAAGAATTTTGAGAAATAACATGGACATAAGTACAGAGAAGTTGAGTTGGTGTTAAAGATAGAAATGTAGATGTTTTTGTCAGGAAACGTTCTGGGCCCTGGTGTGGTTAATAGAAGAGCCATGTGTACTGTGCTCTCCTGTTAATATTGGTGATAAGTGGATAATTGGATCCATTGCTCTGTTGCCTGTTTCACAAAGTAGCCCAAACGTACAGCCCTCGTGTGCACCTTGCATCGGGCCCAGCTTCGTGCTCTCTTAAGGTAGGTGATGACACGATCTCTGTAATGGAGAAACCATGATCTGAAAAAGACCAGCGATAAAGGAAATTAAAAGATACCTTCAAGATTGCACATGAAAGTTTTTCATTTCTCATAAATACACATGAAGCATGTCCCTGCTGAGAGGAACTTCGCTTGTGTTTTCACAAGGGACTCCCTCAGAAAGGCTCCTGGCAATGATTCTCACACTGCACGTGTCACTAGCTGGACGGGCTAATAGTAACCTATAGCAAAGAGGGTGAATGGCACTATTTTCTATCTCAGAAATTGATTTTGCTGATCTATAATTTTTCTTCATCACAAAGTAGGAGTTTTCTAGGCCCTTGGGCACATGACCAAATTACTGTACATATAGCTGAGCTGCAGTAGACTTGTGCATGGTTTTAGCTCAGGTAAGCTTTTTTTGGTGAATGAATGCATTGTGCTTTATTGTTTGCTGTGGCATAAGGATGTATCTTTGATCACAGGCTGATATTTAGCAATAGATAACTGTAAAGCAATTTTTAGTGATATGCTAATTGTATTTTAAGTGCAGTTCTATGCAGTCTCTTGAAGGCAATTTTGGTTCTCCTCCTCTGGGATTTCCTTTGCAACAGCCCAAGCCATGGTGAGAAGAGCTATGGTGACCATCAGTGGCCATCCTAGGACAGTAGTAGGTGCTGGACAGGTCCAGGTGTGCTCCCAGTTACACTGGGAAAACTTATCTCCTGGAGTAGAACAAGCCAATTAGATTGTAAGGCAATAACATCTGCGGAAAGTAGAAATCAGGATGATGAAGCATGTGAATCTTGCTTTTGTGCCATAGAAAGGAGAATGTTTGATAAATGCCTATGTTTCTCTCCCAAGAAATTTTACAAAGTTATTGCTATTCTGGCAAGCATATTATGAAGATTTCAGTGTGCCTTTTATGATACAGGATTAGCATTCATACTGTGTTAGGTCTTTAAAGCTGGTGTTTTTTCTTCATAAAGGATGTTGTATGCGCTGCACAATAGATTTGAATTCTTTCTTTGGCATAAACGCTTGGAAGTGAAAAATCCTGTCATCATGAAAACTGAGTTAAAACTTTTTAATGATAGTTTATGTTGGACTTTTGAAAACGCAGCTGAATGGCGTGACTGTTCAGAGAACCTGCTGTGCACACCAAGTGGAGCAGTATCGAGCTCCACGGGCTTGATCGTGCAACATGTGTGTGAGCTGTGCAGTTGGGAGACTTGGTTGCAATATGTGGACAATTTTTACATCACAAAGCATAAATCAGCATAAACCATCTGGGCAGATTGTGCAGACTAAACATAACGTACTCTGCCTCACTGTTTCCACTCTATCCTGACAGAGTAGGGTATAAATGGAAATAAGTGGCCATTTTTCACTTTTTTTACCTCAAATCAGGGGCACTTGTTTTAGGGGCACACCCATATACGATGTAACTCAATGCTATGTATAGGCATGATAATGCTAGTGCAATTTACTGAGTATTTCCTCTGCCTCCTGGTGCCAGTGTTCTGTAATGAGAGAGAACCAATACATGATTTTTATTAGGGTCACTGAGTGCAGCCCACCACCTGGAAGTTTATTTCAGTGACTCTTACTTGCTCTGCTTAAATGATAAGGCTTTTATTAATTATTAAGCGCACTGGTCATTGCCATGGAGTGCAACAGCCAGTGAGTTGCCTATAGAACAATTGCAGCTCTCATTTTTGTTATTTTGAAAAGATCGAGGGTTTTTTTTTTGAATTCTTTAATGATGTCTGTGAAGCTGAGGAGCACTTGCCTACAGGCCTTCTCTCAGCTGTCTAGTTTGATCGATAATATGAGATGCCATAAGAGGCTTTAGCAGCAGTGTGTGACTGGTGATGATTACTTTCACTGAAGGAGCCAGAAAAAAAATCTCATTGTGTTTTTATTACATTCTCAGGTGCCTAAAACAAAAGAGTGGTTTCTAGGATCTGAAATTCATAAATTAGATGCCCTCTTTACTCTAACGTATTTGCCACTGAAGCATCATGTGCTACATTTGAAAAAAATGCTTTATAAAATTATTTTTGGTTTATTTGTTTAGCAAATTCAGAGATCTTTGAGATAATTGTCAAATTAATTTTTTTCTCTGTTTTGTACATGAAGCCCATTCACCAAACATAACTGCATTCACAACCAAGCATCTGTCTTCATACTAATGGTGTCTAGTGATTATACGAGCTCTGCTGGCTCCTCATGGTCCTGGAGACCAATTCAGCTCAGCACCCTTCCCCCTGGAAAAGAGGCTCTCCCGGCTCCTGCTGCAGCCGGTGTACTTGATGCAGTGGCTACTTTCAAAGGGGAAGGATAACTGAGCACGAGGATTGTTGCCTGTCGTTGAGATAGGACATAGCTCCATTAGGGCTAAGTATTCATCCAGCCCTTGAAACTGGAACACTATGCACCACCTTCCTAGCTCCAGTACAAGAAATGTTTTGTCTTTGTTGTCGTTGAGCAGTGAATTAATGTGGACATTGGACTATTTTTCTAACTTATTTTAAAGGTGCACTCTTCTCTCACCAGACTGTCTGGCCTTTTTTGAAGTGCTGTTGCCTGGCTTGCTCAAGTGAACTGGGTCATCTGTGTTTGTTAGACTATATTGAACATACAAGTCCTTGATTTAGCAAAGCTTAGCCTCCAGTTGCGCTGGTATTCACGACCCCAACAGAAGAAAAAAGTAATTCAATTAACTGGATGGGTTTTATAATACAAAGAGAACCTGACTATAGCCCATCCTCAGTGTTTGGTAAATGTAATTTATGAAATTTAGATTGTAAATTTATTATTAAATTTCATTATATGGATTTTATTGGTTTTTCTGATTTGTCTTAGAAATAATGATGTTGGCTGCAAAGAATTTTCTTAGGCAAAGACATCTAGAGTTCCTTTGATACATTTTGAAAATGAAATGAATAATTACAACAGCCCCTACAAGACGTACCTTGCCTACAGCTGCATTGCAGGGATAAATTCTTGGAGTTGTGATGTCTCAGAGTCTAAAGAAATGGAAATTAGATAATCCTCAAAGTAGAGTTTAGCATGTGGAAACATGTACCTTTTTAATTAATCATTAAAACTACATTTACACTCCAAATTTATCCTTTTTCATTGCATAATGGTTCATACTTGTGAGTATACTGAAGTATCAACTGCCTAAAAGATGTAGCTTAGAGGACGGAGGAAGAGGAAGAGAGTTGACCACACAAGTGGGCACCAGAAATGGAACTACAGTCTGGAAAGAGTGGCAGTGATTTTCTTGGTATTGGAGTTAGAGTCGAGGTACACTTCACAAATAGGTGTTTGAACCTTCACGTTATGGCTACAGACAGCTACAGCCCTCCTTGTTTCATGTGATCTGTTACTTTAGCCCTGGTCCTCAGTTCTCATCATCTTTGGACAGACAGACGAGGATTACAGGACAGACAAGGGGCACAGCAAGAGTTAAACACAGATGCTTCAAGTAGGAGTGTGATGTATTTCTCTATAACCTGAGTTCCAGTGAGCTTCCTATGAGTGTTCAACATATTTACTGGAGGTAAAATAATTCTGCTTATATGTTTCTTCTGGATTTATGTCTTGAGGCCAAGAAACATAAGTCTAGTTAGCTGAATTCTGGCTGGTCTGGAAACTTAAAATAACCATCACCCAATCTTGTTTTGGAGAAGTTGTCAAAGACTTAAATAAGTTTAAAGGGAGAGAGGAAAAAAAGAATGAAATGAAAACTTTAGTCTTTTGTCCCAGATCTTCTCAAGCAATCAGAAACTGGCTTCTTAACAGAGGAGTAAGTCTCGGGGTAGGCATGGACAAGACAGTTGGATTATTTAAGTGGTGTTTAATTGAGCACGTCTCTTACGTTGATTGTTTTTTCTTGCTCTAGAATAAGAAATACAGCGAGACAAATGGAATCCCCTTTGAGTTGTAATTTTCCTCGTTACCCTTTTCCAAGACCTTCAAGAGAGCAGAGCTGCTATTATCACTTCCTATTCCCATGATGGGGAGAAAACGAAACCATTTAAATGAGAAAAGAAATAAGACTTTTTTTTTCTTTCTTTTTCCAGGAGATACAAACACTTTATGACACATTATTTTTCATTTCATAAAATACCAGTTTCAAAAACTCTGTTACATAAATCGTTGACTGGTTATTTGTTTTCAGAGTTCATAAACGGTTCCAATGTGGTTTGTTTTGTTTTCCTTCTAACGCGCAAAACTGTCTCTTAGATACTCAATTTTCTCTTCTTTCTCATGCTATGACTCATGCTCTCTTGAGTCATACATTACCTGTATTTTGTTAGCATAGGTACATGATTTAGAGTGTTAAAAAATACATACAGTGTAGCCAAGAGGAGCTTTTAATACTTCAGTTGTGTTGTCTGTCTTTGTGTCTGTCTAGTCTGGTGAACGCTCGGGTCTGAGAGCTCTCACAGTTGGGCATCTCTCATACTGCCCTCTACACCATGGTATTTTTCTGAAACCTTTGTTGACGTAGTCAACTCCTTCCCTTGGGTCCTACAGAAATGTTTCCTCACAGGATATATATTTAACCTAACTTAAATTTCTATCTCAAATATTTGCTAAATAGCACTATTTCTAAATGTATTCCTACTTGTACTAGTCTGTGAAACGCAGACTCCTTTCAGGTCTCAGCTTCTCATACCTCTGTGCAGAAAGGAGTATTTACACTCATTTTGTGCTCAGAGAAGGTTCATCTAAGACTAGTTTAAAAAGTTCTGACATTACGGCGAAAAGGAGGGGGTTCCTTGGTGGCCCTTTCCGTATTTGACGGCGTTTGCTCCTTGGTTTTGCAGGTGTACAAGGGGGATGAGACGACGTTCCAAATCTCAGGCCTTCAAGTGAACACGGACTATCGATTCCGCGTGTGCGCGTGTCGCCGGTGCTCGGATACCTCACAGGAGCTTAGCGGCCCTTTCAGCCCCTCCGTTGCCTTCGTGCTCCAGCCAAGCGAGCTCATGCTTGCAGGAGAAGTGGGAAGCCTCGATGACCCCAAGATCAAGAGCTTGATTCCTACTGATGAACAGTTTGCAGCCCTCATTGTGCTTGGCTTTGCAAGTCTGTCGATTATCTTTGCCTGTATATTACAATACTTCTTTATGAAGTAGAGAATTCAATGGAAGTTTGAGATACGAATTTAACTAATGCTACGCATTATAATCCACACATTTATTCAGATATTCCTTTTTGAAAGCCTTTTGTTCTACCATACATTTTATATACTTCTCTTGTTTTTACAGTTCTAGCTTGAAGAAAGATAAATCAGTGTTTTGATGCACCTTTTTGAAATTCAAAACTAGGAAGTGGTCAAACTGGAGAAATAAGCAAACCAGATACCAAAAGCAAGACTTTTTTTTTCCTTCACAGTTTGAAAATTGTCACCAATTTGCCTTTTCATTGTTTTTTTTCCTTTTGATTTTTTTAGGTTGTTTTTATTTTTTGTTTTTCACTGAAGTCTTTACAGTCTGTTATGTTACTATTTAGGAAATTTTAATCATCACTTTTTTTCGCTTCTTTTTCTCTTAAACATTAGTCACAGGTGTGTATAGTGGTAAGACTAGAATACAGTGTTAGTCAGCAGTACCAGGTTTTCATTGAACAGTATTATCAATGTTGCCTATGATTTATTCACTACAATACTTTTGCCCCGTTTTTCAAGATGAAATGTACACTGTTATTTTAACATTTTAGTGTGTTTAAATCAGAAGATTATCCTGCAGCCTAAAAACACTTGTTTTTATCTGACACTTTTACAACACTATGAACTGCCTGTATAAGAAATTAAATAACCAAACTGCATATAAATTATGAAGCATTATAGATTTTTTTTTTACCATTTTGATTCCTAGCAGTAATTTTAAGTAAGAGGGCATTGTGCAATAGTTAGTTATTCCCATGTTCAGCTATTTAAAAGCTGCTTTAACTTGTTTGTTTGTCACTGTATATAACTATCCTTAATCTACTACTAGATATTATTCTATTATGTGCAGCCTGATTTATATGATTAGAGCTGGTGACAGCCTACTGCCTCTACTGAATTAGGTAAGATTTACACTTAACACAAGCAAACTTTACTGTCAGTTGATTTTTTTATTATTTTTTCGGAGGGGTATCTATTTTATATAGCTCTTGGAGGTATCAGAAATCTGTTTGCTCTAAGTACCTTAAATGGGTGGCTACGTAATTCTTACCACAGGAGTAAATAAAATACTTGGTACATTGCAAATCTCAGCCAAGAGAGTCGTGCAGATGTGTAGTCCTTGCTCTAGAGGCCCTATTCCCACCCGCCTCCTCGCTGCCCCTTCCCAGACACACGTTTCAGTCCATCAAGATATTAGATTTTTAACTCTTGACTCATTGGGCTATTTATATTAAGTCAACATTGTGCAAGTACCTCAGGGACTTTAATGAGCTGGAGGTGCAAATAGATTCCAAAAGGGTGCAACAGACACAGTGTATTTCCCTGCCTACTGTTTTTGTATATTTTTGCTACTCGTTTTTGCTTTTGTCCTAGCTCTTTTGTGCTCTGTCTCCATTTGTCTAAGATTCAGTGTCCTGTACTAGCATAATATTCCCTTAACCAAAGTAATGGGGAAAAACAACATTATTTTTGTTTTAGGTTTATTTATACTATATACTGCATACAGTACTTTAAATACCAATTACAGTGCAATCTTTTATTTATTGTAAAAAATAAAAAATAAAATAAAAAGTGTACTTATGTACTAATCCCCTCCTTACCCTCCCTGTAGCATGTTATATTTTGTCTGTTTTATACCATTGTACTTTAGGTCAACTTTTTACCTGGCAGCATTCCTAGTATTATTAATCTTCTTACATTTTCTTGTGTTTTTGAAGATGGGAGCATCTAGTACATTAAATGCCAAAAAAAACCATTATCAGTGATTCAAACGTTTACATGTATCCAAAAACATAATCATCTCTGGAAAACAAAAGTGCTAAGATCAATGAATTATTCTGTGTGCCTCTCTAGATGTAGCAAATATTAGAAATGTTCTGTATTTTGTTATTGACTATAATTAGTTTAATTTAGCCTTGCAAACTAATGGCGTTGAGCTAAATATATATATATTTTTTGGATTTCTTTTTGTTATTTTTTTGCCAAAGTCACAGCCTGACAAATTTATTTACATCTTATTTAAATTTATTTGTGATGTGAAACTTTGTGACCTTGCATCTGTATTTTGTGAGCAAAGCATATACAGCTGTTTTCAATGGAGAGGGAAAGATTGTATTTTTTAAAACAGTGAGAAGACAGCTAGTTTGGGAAACCCAGAAATTTGAAGAATACCCTTTTTTATTTTTTGAGTATTTTTTCAGCAGTGCTGCTATGAAGTCCAAGCTTGACACCTTTTTAAAAAAAAATAAAAAACAATTAAAAAAAAAGTACTTTACATAATTTGGTCACTTCTGAATGTTTGGAATTAAAAAAAAAAAAAAAAAAAAGATACTTCACACAGCAAGCAGAAGTGGAAGAAAGGCAATTTGTTGGTTATACCCTGAGCATTTCTGTCCTTGCTGATTTGTTTGGTGTCTCTTCTCATGCTAATGCAAAAGCCGAGTCCAGCTCTGCGGCTGGCAGTGAATGCGTTCGGGAGGAGCTGGGACCGGCCCTACGTCAGCTAATTTGACATTAATTTAGATGGTGTATTCTGCCGTAGCGATTTGATTGTGATTCATTTATTAACAAAAGGAAAAAAAAAAAAAAAAGCATCACAGATCTTAAACCATTCCCGCTTTGATTCCCACTGCCACTGAATACTGCCCTTTAGGGATGTCTTGTCTTCCCCCAGGTATCCTTGTCCTTTGATCCATAGTATCAGGCATCGAATCAAACCTGAGAACTCCTTTCTCTCAAAGAAATTATGAACAAATAAAAAGTAGAGTGAAACACTAAATATTTAAAAACTTAAGGAGATTTTTTCCTGTCTTTTTCTTTATGAACTCGATACGTTG
>JAVCKT010017927.1:34693-42029 GCA_032273925.1 Rhynchotus rufescens
TCAGAGCTGAGAACCACAATTAAGTCGAAAGGAGGAGATGGGCGTTTTGTTTTAATGTTTTTATAGATGAGCAGAAAGCCAGATGAGATCCTTTGAAAAGGCCATTTTATCACTATTACATTTAATAAATGTTGAACGGTTGCATATGTTTCTGCTCTTGACAATTGCTCTCACAATACGCAGGTTCTTGGCTGAGTACAATAACAAAAGGAACCTGTGGTTTCCTGAGATGTTTTCAAGCACATGGGGCTGGCCTGCTTTCTGCTCTTATTTAGGTTGAGTGTGCTGTTACTAGTTTGAATAGTTACATTTTTTCTGTACTAATTGCTAGCATGAATGGTCCTGCATGCAAACAGAATTATTTTTAGGTCTACTAGCCTTTTGCTAATGAATAGCTCCTCAGGTCAACATGTTCAGTGGATGTCACTTGGTTATTTTATTAGCCTATCTCCTTGACTTTCTGGTCTATGAAAGATGTTATTTCCTGCAAGTAAAGCCAAACAAGCAATGTGGAGAGTTAAAAGCCTTGCGAGGATTAACATGTGAATAGAGCGGAGAAACTCCCCGTAATCCAGAGCAAATAGTGTGTTTATTACAATTCATAGCTCAAACACCCTTCCTTTCCACAGAATATCTGCAAGCTGGTCACACTTGACTTGGTTATCTACCCAGTATTTTTGTGTCTCCTATCCAAGTGCTGCTCAGGATAAAGTTGCTGGCTTTGAGGTTGTGAGTGAAATTTGGGTTTTTTTTTTTTTGTAATGAACAAGCGACTGTGATGATGTGAGTGTATCTGAAATTGTGCTGCTCCATTTGGTACTAATGTTTGGCTTGAGATGCTCAGAGAGCAGCTCTTGCCCCTGCTGAGCTCGCGTTTTTCCAGATTTTCCAGAATCATTTCATTTTTGGCAAGAAGTACAATAGAACGTGATTTTTCTTCCCTGTGCGTGCCTCCATCAAGTCTACTTTTCTAAAGTGAAGGGCATTTTCCAAGGAAGTGATCTGATCTATTTCATCACTGATTTAAGATGTGGCCAAGACATAAAAGGCAGCTGGATCGCTCCTGTATATTTGTGACACTGTGACACAAAATGTAGAGTCAGATAAGCCCTTAAGATATGAAACGTCTAATGAATGAACCTCCAGTGCAACTGGCAAATCATTCCCACCATGGAGTGTTCTCACACAGGGCAGTGAGAACTCATCAAAATTTTGATCCATGAAGCTCCCATACTTTTTTGTTTGTTTGTTTTAATTCTAATAATTTCTCCTATCAGAACTGGCAAAGGAGAAACCTGCCTATCACCTTTCCCAGTGGAAAATCATTATGTCCAACTGAGATTGACTTCACATATTTATTCCTAGGTAGAAAATACTTCTGCATTTTTCCCAGGTGGCTTTCACAGGAAGCTAACGCTTAAAATCTCAATTACACCATTACTTGAAATGAAGAAATAATTGAAGCATCACGATGTGGGCAATAAATTGCCCTTGGAGGAGAGCAGTCCCAATGGGCTAGTTTAGTGGTAGTGGGCTGTGGGAGATATATATGTTATATATCTTCCTAGAGGTATCTGACAATGTTGTGCCACCACAAATACCGTGAAGGGTAGGATTATAAAGGTTCTCATAATTTTATTTCATTTTTCTGTTCACATTTAATACCACAGACACAGCCAAGGTTTGAAACACGGAGGTGGCGCTGGGCGTACGTTCAGGTCATCTACACAGCGATGCAGACCATGGGCTTGCGTCTCTAGAGCCTTCCCGAGCCTCCCAAATTTCTGGATTCCCTGAGTTGCATCGTATCTGCCATCAGACCCATGTGCCCGTCAGTGAGGAATGAAAGAACAAAAAAGGGTTAAAAAAAGCACACGTGGTGTTAGAGAGCGAGAGGGTGACCCTGGTAGTGGCAGAGCTCCTACGACGACCACCAGGCCGGGGCCGGCCGAGGGTCACACCAACAGCGTCTCCTGAGCTGGGCCCTTGGCGTCTTGGCCTTGGCTTCCCCAGCTATTCTTACATTTTGTTTCATACATCTGCGCTCAGGAAATGCCACTGTTGGAGAACAAAACCAGTTCAGGTGCGTGATCCAAACCTGTAGCCCCAACACAGGCCCCAGGCCCATCCCTGGCAGGACACAGGCCTGACAGGCCCCAAGGCAGCAGGACACTCTGGTAATGGACAACTCGTTCCGTAGAGTTAAATGTGGCCCAGCCAGCAATAAATACTAGGACAAAATAAATAGAAAGTTGCTGTTCCACAGACGTGCTCCTACATGGCAATTGCTGGACACAAAAATCTACATGTCAATATGACAACAGATGCAATACAAGACATATGCAGTAGCATACAGAACAGAAAGGCTTGTTTTCTTTTTTTCTTTTAAATAGAATATTTAAGTTAAAAAATCAGCTGAGTCTGATTTTTCACGGCTCAAGGATGAGAATGTCTCTGCTTCTGCATTTTAACACAGTTTTTTTCCATTGCTTTCCCAAGTCACGTTTGCTACGGATGTTCCCCAAATCCAGCAAGCGCCATTTTGAAATGAATAAAACAGCAAATTGGAACGACTCCAACTTCAGTGCCTGCAACGTGCCCTCAAAAACCCATGGTTTTTAACCCAAAGGAGGGTCTTTCTGTGCAGGGGAACCTCCTTGCTGACCAACCGAGGGGGATCTCAGTGGCAGCAAAGGGACAGGAGCCATTGCTTTGTGGGGTACCCAACGCCTGCAAGCTCAAGCATGTCGAGTTGTTCGCAGCCAAACTGGACTACATGACCACAGATGATTTAGCGAGTGAAAAAACACTCTTCGGTGAGAGATGGCATTCCGTATTTTTATAGCATCGCTCCAGCTCTGCAGTCAGTGCCATCCTTGTCCCGCTGATACATACTTAAGAAACCTTCAGCACAGGTCACATTCTGAGTCATTTCTACAAAGAGATTTTTTTCATTTCCTTTCTACTCAAGCAAGGTATGGAGGTTGTTTATTTTTCAGTAGTGTGTATAGAAATTATCCATTTTTATCTCTCTCTTTCTTTTAGAGAAATCATTTTCCTCTGAGGAAAGATTTGCTTTAAAAAAAAAAATCGGATTATGAAAAGTATATCAAATTCCATGTTCCTGCACCAAAAAAGACAGTTCAGTTTTCCTTTCCTTAGGTTCTGATGAAACACTAGCAAAAATCCTCAGCAAAACTACTGTTAATTCTGGAAAAAAAATCAGCTCAAATTAGTGGCTCCTCGAGGCTGTGTGAGCCTGGGGGCAGACGGAGCCATGTTCATTGCTCCAGGTGCCAAAGCCCAGGGCTCTTCCCATAGTCCACATTAAAAAGGAGGAAAAACTATATCATGTGGGCAAAAGCAGCTGGAAAAAACGACGTTTGAGCGTTAGAGTTGTGCAACCCCCTGCCTCCTTTCGTCCTCTCAAAGTTTAGATCTTTAATTATTTTTATTATTTTATTATTAACAGCCTCCACTGCAGCTTGCTGGGAGTCCACTGGCACTGTCCCATCCAGCAGCCTCCACCGCTTCCATGCCATCCCGCTCCGGCCGTGGCATCCCGGGCGGCGCCGTGCCGATGCTCTGGAGCCCAGCGGCGGTGTCAGGTGAGGACGCTGGGCTCGGTCCAGGCGCGGGAGCTTTCCTGCTTGGTGCTGGAGAGCCTTTTCCTCGGGAGCGGGCGGAGGCCGAGCAGGCGGCAGGCGGCCAGGCGGTACTTCCTCGACATGATGTTGTAGAGGATGGGGTTGATGGCGGCGCTAAGGTAGAAGAGGACAAAGGAGACCAGGTTGCAGTACTGGCTGATCACGGCTATCTCCAAGGAGCCCGCTTCGAAGGACTTGGAGAATAAGTACCGTCCTACGTGAAAAGGCAACCAGCAGAGTATGAAAGCAAAAACCACCACGACTAAAATAAAAACAGCAAAAGAAATGGAGTTAAGTATGAAGGTTACGCGATGTCTGTTTTAAACATATTCCTATTCCTTCCACACACATGAAAATGCTTCCTGATATCTTCTCAGTTTTGTCTTTCTCAGATACATTTTCTGACAGTTTAAAATAACTATATTTATTGCACATCGATCATATTTTAACAGGTTGTATGTCTACTGCATCACTAATTTGATATAGCATACTTCTGAGCTATATAAACTTAGGCTTTTCACTAAAAAAAAAAAGAGAGAATTAAAGAACCACAATGGTTATAAAAAAAGCATAAACATAGTCTATCAAGTGCAGTGTTTAACAAAAGTCACAAATAAGGTGAGGTACTCAACACTGTGGTTCACATGGAATAATGCAAATCCTGTGAAGCAAAATAATTTAAAGTAAGGACCAAAAGCAAAGTAAAGCAAGGGTATCCAGGTCAGTAGAGAGATTATTCCAAGGCTCATACTCCACACCTCTAGTTTGTCAGTTTTTTGAAACACGAGTTACTTCAAGAAAAGTAAAACTTAATATTATATCATCATTATTATTATATCATCAGCTGCTATTCCTGTAATATTGTATTAGCACTATGATACAGATGCACACAAAATATATCTCAGTCACAGGAATATTTGTATCTTTGAACCTTCTGAGTTTCTATTTTAGGGGGTGGAGAAACTTTTTCTGTTGGTTTACAGTGTGCTCTGGACCTGTCCTGTTTTTCACATTACTGTGAATGGACCAGTTAACATATCAGAAAAAATAGAAAACTCAAGACAGGGCTTTTGACAGTCTTAAATAGTTTTTACCTGTCATCTCTCCTGTCTCATTAACAGCCCTTCTCGTGTTAATCCAAACCCCAGTGCAATGAATTAGTGTTCCCCAACAGATCCAATGTGGCAGGATTTCAGACTGTCAGGTCACAGCAGAAACAAAATTCAAAGAGCTAACCAGGATCATTGTTATTTCCTTAAAACTTGCTTTAGAAGCTTTAGGAAAAAGTTCTCAAATTTAGACGACTATTTTTGGTGAACCTAATTTCCAGCTCCTCATCACCTTGAGCCAACCATTGCCACTTTCTTCCTTATTTTCTCCCATGCAGATTTCAGACTGAGCTTCCCAATCTAGCAAGGATGCTCTGGAGTTAAACCCCCCTAACAAACATTGCTGTTATTGCACACAGCATTTTAAGCATAACCAGTATTTTTATGTGTGAGCACATGTACCCATGATATACATAGTGCATACCCATGATATACCCATGTATGTGTTATTTCAGTAGGATAGGGAGTGGGAACTGCTTTGCAAGTTGTGCTGTGCACTTAGGGGTTAGTTATGAATCTAAATACATAAACTTACTGTAAAATCTCAAAGAAGTATTATTGTTGCTCCCATTTACCTGGTGCTCTGTGACTTGCCAAGGACTTAGAAATTGCCTTCAATATTTTAAGCAGAAAACTAAAATCAATGAGTGCAAAAGACACTGTGCCCTGCTAGCACTGAGCCTTCCTGAACTGCTTTTCTTTCCGTTCAGCATCAGGCTATTGTTATTTGGAGAATATTGTGGCTCTGTCAAAGGACAGCCTTGTCCTAATCCCGCTGCTCCCTGACCTTGGGAAAGCAGATAGGTGTTTGAAATGTGGATGCCTGTGGCAGAAATAATCAGTTATTGCTCTGGAGTTCTTTATGGTGAAGTATTTGGAAATGTAAGCACGGGAGGAATATGCTCACAGCTTTGTTACAGTGAGCACGGGTTCATATTTCTGAAGCTCTAGAAGTGTAAAATGAGGAATTATCTCCATGGTCACACTTACCAGACTGAAGTAATTCTATTGATCGTAAACTGAGAGCGAAAGGGCACAAAGAACACTGCAGGTTTTATTACTCTTGCAGTCGTTGCATAGTAATAAAACAGCACAAGAACAAAAACATCAGCTGCGTTCCCGTTTACTGATTATGGAAGTTCAGACCCACCAGCACCTCTCCCTCCAGCTCATTAGCCCAGCAAGTTCAGCGCGGTGGAAATGAGCGCGGGCAAAACCTCTGCACACAGAAATGTCATCCCCGCGCACGGAGGGAAAATCTCAAAGGAGGTAAAAGGCTCCCTGGGAAGCCCGTTTCCCTAATACAAAAATACAGCTTAGCTTTCATCAGTGGATGCAGCCACGCTTGTAAATAATCTCCTCTTTGTCCAAAACCCCATAATCACCCATTTAAAACTAAGTGCACATCATCTCCTATCTAGGCTGCAGCTAAACTTTGGAGCGCTGGGAGCGATTAGCTTTGTTTAAAAATCAAATAAACTGTCCTCCTCTGAATAATGTTGGTGTCCACCATGAAAGAGCAGCAGCGTGCAGAAATCTCCAGGGCAATAGCTAATCGTATCTGTAGCGTTTGCCCTTGTCAGTAATTGTTATGAACCTCGGCCGAAGCGTTTCAGAGCCCAGCTCAAGCCAGCTGGAAATAAATCTAAAGAGGGAGGAGAGTTACTCTACAAATACCTTAAATTGTAGCCCTTTATGTGGAATATTGTCAATAAAAGCTTCCCTTTAGGAGTGATTTTAACGAACTGCCCGTGTTTTTCTCAGTCTTTCTGTCTCTCACACACACGCACACACACTCTGCAGAAACGGAGCGGGAGGAGTCGTACCTAACATCTTCACAGTTTGCTTGTTGTTCTGGTCCCTGATGGCTGTGTTTGGACCGATGTTCTTTCTCTTCCTCCTCCAGAGCTTCCTCCCAATCAGGCTGTAGAGGACCGTGAGGCAGAACACGGGGAGGAAGAAGAAGATGCTGGAGGTCCAGACCATGATGGTGAGAAGCCCCGACCGGATGGCGTACTCCGTGGCCCGGCACTCGTTGGTGCTCAGCGGGTTGGTGCCGTTCTCATGTTCAACCCCGACCAAGACAAAGATGGGCCCGGCACTAACGAAAGAAACGGCCCAGAGGAAGAGGATGACCAGCTTGACCTTCCCTTTGGTGATGATGACCTTAGCCCGGAGCGGGAAGCAGATGGCCACGTACCGCTCCACGCTGAGGGCTGTGATGTTGAGGATGGTGGAGTAGGTGCAGCTCTCACTGACGAACTGGAAGAGCTTGCAGAGGAGGTTCCCAAAGTTCCAGGGCCGGTACTGCCAGAGGCGGAAGAGGTCCAGGGGCATGCAGAGGAAAATGAGCAGGTCGGAGAAGGCCATGCTGGACAGGTAGAAGTTGGTGGTGGTCCGCATGTCCCGGAACCGCGACACCACCAGCATGGTCATGAGGTTGCCGACGACGCCGACGACGAAGAGGAGCACGCAGGCGGCCGTGATGCCGGTGAGGACGGGCGCGGGGAAGAGGTGCAGCGGGGGCTCGGGGCCCGTGCGGTTGTCGGCGCCGCGGCCGCCCGCGCCGCCCACCCGCAT
>JAVCKT010017929.1:0-10112 GCA_032273925.1 Rhynchotus rufescens
CTTCCCTTCTTTCTTCCCTTCCCTTCTTTCTTCCCTTCCCTTCTTTCTTCCCTTCCCTTCTTTCTTCCCTTCCCTTCTTTCTTCCCTTCCCTTCTTTCTTCCCTTCCCTTCCAATACATAATAAGTGTTCTGGGAGCTCTTTGCCCTTCTAAGGCTGCTGCAACAAGTTTCCTCTTCCCTTTGCCCGGCAAATGCTCACGCAGTTATTTGGTGATTGTCATCTGGAAACTGATATGAATGAAAACAGAAATCTCTTCAGTGGTTCTCCTTTGGGTCAGATCCCCAGCCTGGTGCATGATGTATCTGATAAACGTTTACGTCCCGTTCAGAGCTGCTCTCTGAGCTGTGCCCTGGGTGGAGGTGTCCACCAAACCTCTAGGACGGTGTCTGTGGCCAGTGTGCTGCTAACTGAAATGTTTCATTGTCATCCTGGCTTTCATTTGCACCTGGAATTACTGAAGAGATCAGTGACATTTGGCAAAGACTCATTGAGTGCACAGAGTACTGGAGCTTCTTCCAGCAGCACAGTCAACTTTGAGGAGAAACCTGGTTTCTCAGAGGAGCAAAGCTGATGGGCAACATGATCTCAATGCCTTCCACATCTGAAAGTGTGAGTGGCCCGCCAAAAATACATGGAAACTTGCTGCTCATGCCCTTAGGAATTTTCCTAATTCTTCAGAATTAGAATTTGGCCCTAACTGAACAAACGTAAAAGAAATAAGGCTTTAAGGGTGCGCGTCAGGAATTGTGTCAGTGCTGCATTGGAAGAACAGCAAGCTGAGCGAGGCGGGAAGCAGAGCTACAGTTCGTTAGTATCACGTTCCACTAGTGAAGCTGTCATTTTGACATGAGTAAGGATGGACTACACCTAAACGCGTGGACATATGTTACACAAGGGACCAAGAATGGAAGTAGGAGAGGAGGAGATGCTATCCTGTGAAAGAAAGGATGGAGATAAGAGAGCAGGTGGAGGGGGTTACTCATACAGCACAAGTAGCAGCCACACGCTTATTTATGGCCTTTAGGGTGTTAAGATTATAACTCTTGAGTAGTTCATACTTGGCCTTATAATTGTAATTATTTTGCCTGTTTTTGGTTAGTTAACAGTTTCAGCTTGCTTACTTGAAGCTTGGGGATAGTTCAGGAGGAATAGGTAAGAGGAATAGGTTCTTAATGCTTATTAGCAAAACTTAATTACTACCACACACACACACGGCGTTTGTTTTTTGGTGTCAAATGTACTCATCATATAGAGCCTTCAGATGCTATTCCAAGATGTAGGTTGTTATTTTGCAAAAATCAGATGAATTCTTGTCTCTAAATACGTTGTAAATATAATTGAAAATTCTACTAATGAGTTGTCATTCAAGTGCTGGAAAAGTGTCAGCATCTTAAGGCAGACAGCAGAGGAAGGAGGTCCCCTTGTCTTAAAAGGGATGCATTATAACTGCAGAAGGTTCAGAGCAGGCCAGCGGGGTTGATCAGAGGTACCACGTCTGCTTGAGGAACTGCTGAACAGGTCCAAATGGAAGAGAGATGACTGGCATGGGTATTATGATGGAGACCCACAAAATCACTAAGTGGAGGGGTTTGAATACTCCCTGCCTCTTGTAGCCCAAGAAATGTGGGCTAAGTCTTTAGGGGCTGGGTTCAAAACAAAAGGATTAGGTTCTCCATGAAACAGGCATTTCTGTGCCAAGGAGAGCTGTATAGGCAAGAAGCTGACGTTGTTGTAAGAGTCTGGACAAATATTTGGAAAAGATCCTTTGGAGGGAAGGGATGTCAGTAAATACATGTTTCTTCAGGCTGAGGAAGTCCTCTGAACTGAAAATAGTTGGAGATTGGGAAAGTGCAGAGGGAGAAGCATCTTCTGTGTTTATCTTGATCTTATTCTCCTCTAGACATTGGGGAATATTAAGGCTGCTGTTTTCTCTGGAGAGTGAATAGGTATCTGCCTGGTTAATCAAGTTATGCTCATCTGGGCTGAATTAGGTGATCCCATTTTTCTCCATAGGTCCTGTTTTTGGACCTTTGATTCCTCTTGGTTTTCCTCTTCTGCACCTTTTCAGTGGCTTACATCTTACCTGGTATGTGGTGCCAGGATGGCCATTATATTTCAAGCAGAACTCTTAGCAATGCCGAGGAAAGCAGAGAGAAGATAGGTGAACACTGCAGTTCACAGAGCACTTTATTAGTTTTTTCAAGAAAGTATTCAGTAAAGCATTACCTTCTGAAAGCTTTCTTCTTGTTACGTGGGGTTTATATCTTCAGGTGTCCCCTCTAATAGTGCAACATGCCCCAAAGTGTGTATTTGTGCTGTGCATTGCAGCAACCCAGGCTGCCTGTGCCAGGCCCACAGTACAGTCTTAATGGCATATGCTTCTAATGTTTCTGTTAATGCCAGTCTCATAATGGTGTTCAAACCAATATTTATCTTGGGAGTTGGGCTGCATGCAGCTTATTAGGGGATGGCAGAGCAAAGAGATGGGGTTGATGCGCCTGGATCCGACCGGTCCCCTTTCGCTGCCCAAATAATGGGACTTAACAAGGAGGAATGAGGAGAACTGCAAAATTCTTGGCGTTTTTGGAAAATTACGTATCTGCCCTTTTCAAAGGAGAGGGGGAAAACAACAACAACAACAACAACGAAAAAACCCATGTCTTAATTTCAAGTAATCTGATGACTGTTTAAATTTCACTGAAGGTTGACCAGATAAACTTTGCCATATCGTCATTGGCACTCTTTTTTACTTTTCAAAGTGACAAGGCTGGCTGGTAAGATGTGCAGCCTAGCCGGAAGAGCAGCCAGTGTGATACAACCAGAAAAAGTTGTCCGTGGAAAATATCCCTGGATTGCTGAGCTGAGAGAGAAAATACAGGCATTAGGTGGTGCGTGTTGGGAAACAGTTCGGATGCAACTTCTGTTCTAGCCGAGGCAGAGAGAGGGTCTGTTCGTGTTGCTAATGGGCTGACTCAGGCCTGTTGCGCTGTTATTCCCAAGCGAATCCACAGCCTAGGGAAGCTGGGGCCGTGCCGGACCCGGAGCCGTTGTCATCCCAACCTGGTGGCTTGGAAGGGTTGTGCACCAAGGGAAACGAGGTCAGACTTGGGGCTGGAGCGACAGGGGCTCCAGCGGCGGTGTTGGGACCTGCCTCTTGGAATAATCGTTATGCCGTGAGGATAAAGCTTTCTCGAGGAGCTTACGGTTCTGCTCAGACAGTGTGCTGAAAATACATAGGATGGATGATGTATTTGGAGGGGAGGGAAAAAAAAAAAAAACCTTTTTGGGAGGCAGTTTCAGCTGAACATAATTGCATAATAAGCCAGAGGTACTGATTTTTTTGTTTCTTCCTGCATTCTAGAAAATCAGGTTTTAAAGCCCTTTAAGCCTTGCATGCCTACACAAATTTGTTTATAATTGACCTGCTGTTGATTTAGTAGAAAGTTGCTCCTGGGCTTAAAATGCCAGAGAATAGCCAACAGTGTTAAATAATTATACAGCTTATCATTTTGCTCTTTCAAGGTGCCACAATACAAAATGCAATTCATTCTGTGGTAATTTTTAATTAAAGATGTGTCTGCTGCTTCTGCTGTGACACTTCCTTCTGTGAGCTGCAGTTGGAAGTTTCTCATTGTCTGTAAGCATTAAACTCTTTGGTGCTAGATAACAATTTCAGTCTAATTATTTGAAATTGCATCAATATATAGGCACGCTATAAATCCCCTTTGAAAAGACACTTATTCTGGAATAAAAGCATAGGAAGAAACACCAGTGTAATTCGGCAAAATAACATCCTCGTCTGTGTAGCTGAGCCCTTAAATTAAAAATGTAGTTTCAGTTTAGGCTCCATCTACGTGAGCTCTTTGAAACCAGGTTGCTCTGTGTGCCTCTCACTGAGTCGCTTTAGGAGCTACTCTTGGTTAGTCCCTCTTTCCTGTTCCTTCAACTATCAAGTTAATTTTTTGTCGTGACAGACTTGAAAATGAGTTTAGAAAATGAAACTGAATTATACCTTTTGGCAAAGACTTGGAGATAAGGGTTTTTAGGACTCTGCGAACCTCAGTGTGTTATATACATACACTTGCTTTTTAAAAACTCTACTGTTCTTTTCCAAATATCCTCCAAACCAGTTATTTTAGCTTCTGCCTCCTACTTCTTATAGGAATCTGGCTTTCGTACTTGGATATTAAATTGGTGACCATTTTAACTGATCCTTGTTTAAAAGATAGGTTTTCAAATATCCTCCAATAAAAGCTGGCCTGTAATCTTGCTGTGGTTTTTCAAGTGTGTGTGTGAATCTTTCCTTAAAAATAAAAATATGTGCAGTATTCCATAGGCAAATTAAAACTAGTTTTTCAATAAATGTTCAAATTATTATTAGGAGTATTTTTTTTCCAAGTTACTATTCTCCTTTTCAGCCCTAAAAATAACAATTTAAAGGAAAAAAAAGGTCTGAAGTGATGTTATTGGTGTTAGTATTTAAAAGGATACATAAAATTCTTTTTGTTAACATGCCTGTTTTATTTTTAGGAAGATGTGGAGACAGGAGTCCACCTTGATCCTGCTATCAAGGAAGTTCAGTACAATCCCACTTATGATACCATGTTTGCTCCTGAGGTAAGATACTGGACCAGAAGTGTATTTGGCTTAAAAGGAAGAGATTCCATTAATCTAACGTCAAATTCAAATGAGCTGCATCTTCTTTTGAATGTTTGCTTTATTTATGATTATAGCATGGATGAACTGAGAAAAGATAACCTAGGGGTGTGCTGGCAGTACTCTTATGTGCTCCAATTTTAGTATTCTGTATGAAGTGGTTCTGACAGAAGCATCTTGACTTGTTTGTCAAAATTAGAACTAAACAAACTAAAAATCAAGCTTGGAAGAGAGCATAAAAGTATTCACTAAAACAGATTAACTGCATGAAAATCGTCTGCTTCTGTTTTCACATGTTTTGCTGTGTACTCAGCATGCTACTTAGATCAAAATGAATGGTTGTAAGATGATTGTAGATATATGGCTTACAGAATGAGAATTTAAAGTTAAAATCCAAGTACTATCAATATAACTCTATTCATGTCCATGATATGTAAGAGTTTTAGCAAAGGATGTCATTCTAAATGTACGTAGTACAAGACCATTTGCACCGAGATTGGCCGTTCTGGCACAATGTGAACCACTTTCTATTTTAATTTAATTGTCAGGTTAGATGTAGGAATAAAAATAACTGTTAAAGCATTTAACTTTCCTCAGTATTTGACTTCTTTGTCTCATGTTAGATCAGAGATTAGTGTTTCAGATGGACAAAGGCTGGTTAGTTCCATAAATTGTTCATGCTGTCTAGGGCGACCCTGTGTTATTATGAAATTCTTGCATTGATTGTGCCTTAAGGAACCACCTTTTGGTTCTTAAAGCAGGTTCATAGACCACATGAACAGGCCTTTTCAAAGCAAACTTAGCTTTTTGCAACTTTGGAGAGATCAAACCCTGAAACCCATAAGATATGTGAGCAAAATGTTGATTACAGACTTAGGATATGATGAGTAAACTTAGCATTCCTGTTATAAATGTTTCAGTTAGGGCTACCTAATGTGGGACAGTGAGGTGTCTGAACTTGAATGACAAGCACAGTTACTGTGATTAAATTAATTTTTATATTAATCTCAACATATTGGCTTTTTTATATTCATCTCAGCTTATTGGCTTTATTTGCACTCACTGTTCAGGTACCTTCTGTCCTTTATCCATGGTAAGGTCAGGAATACTTTGGTCACTTGCCCTCTTGCAAGAAGAAAGGCAAGGCTGGGTTTCATAACTGCTTTTTTTGCAGTAATGCAGCAAGACTCCTAAGAGCTTTTTACGTGCACAAAACATGTTGGCTGTGTAATTCCTGCATGGGCTATGAGATTTTTTTTGTAGGACTTGGTTTTTCCCTCTCCTGCTTACAAGGAATAATACACTATTGTCTTGTCTTCTGAATGTACTTGTATTGATCCCATACTGAACAGGAGTCTTTTGTGTCAAGTAATTGCTATTGATTTGTCCTCTCTATCAGTAATTTAGGCTCGAAAGTTCAAACATGAAACCAGCTGTTCAAAGCAATAGCAGACTTAAGAAATTCATTGCGTAGTCGTACAGAAAAAGAAAGTTACTTTGTGTTATCTTTTTTGAACACACACCATTCTGTCTGTCTGTCTCTCTCTCTCTCTCTCTCTAGTAAAATAATGTCCACATGTATAGATATAAAACTAGTAAATCTGATATACTTTCTTTTAACATTATTTCTGTAGTTTGGACCAGAAAACCCATTTAAGACTCAGCAAATGGCTGCACCTAGAAATATGCTTTCTGGATATGCAGAGCCAGCTCACATCAATGATTTCATGTTTGAACAACAAAGAAGAACATTCGTAACCTATGGTAAGTTCTTAACACTGAAATTCCCCTCCATTTTTATTATGCCCAGGTTTGACAAAATAAGGTATTCTTTATAGAATAATTAATGGGACTTCAAGCTCTGTAAGTGGCTTTTTAGCAGAGTTGTTAAAATGGGCAAAAGCCTTTGAGAATCTGCACACCTGTAGTTCATAGCATTTATTTCAGAAGTCTCATTTGGTAATTCCTTCGGAAACTTTAATCAAACAGATGAGCTCCTACCAAATCATTTTTAATAAAGGCTTCTTCTAGTTGTGTCAGTGTAGAAGGCAAAAAAAAAAATCAAAATCTTACACTCTATAACTATAGGTCTATTATGCAAATTGATTCTTAAGGTAACTCGGAAAGCTGAAAGAAAGAAAGAAAGAAAGTGCCTTTCTGAGTGTGAGGTTCTTCACAGAAGTTGCCTCTTTAGATACATGATATGGAATGAATGAATGAATTTAGGTACTGAATGAATGGGAATCACGGGAAGTGGAATACCTCTACTGAAAATACTGAATTTGCAAAGTCACTGAAGGATGCAGCCTCAGCAGAAGCCTTGTGAGAAGTGTTAAATGTTTGGTAGAGCTTTTTCTTTCTCTAGCAGTGTGTTTGTTTCCATAGGGCTAGTTATTAGGGTAGCTTCTTTTTTAATCTTGAATAAACTTTAATCTTGAATAAACTTTGAAAAATGAAACACCTGAGTTTGATGAACAAACAATTATGGATTCTGAAAAAAATGCATTTTCTAAGAAAAATGGGTTTTCGTACGAGGAAAATGCAGGAAGATCATGGTTTCTAAGAATTTTTGAGGATGCATTTGAAAGAATTAAATCACCATGTATTGACACATAACTGGTTAATTTTTCTCATGGGTTTCACTCTAAGTCTTGTCCTCGTGCTCTCAGCTGCATTTGTGCATGCTCTCTTGCTCACGTTCTAATCACTTTTATTATCTTCAAATTCAATCTGCTTTGTAAATTCTGATACTACCTGTGTGAAATTAAATTACCTCTGCACAGCAGACTTGGAGCTTTCTTTTCTTTATCTGTATTTACACTGAAAAGACCACTCCCTCACACTGTCATGACCGCAGCTCACCTCCCCATACACAATTCCATGAATTGCACTAGGGCTGTATACATGCATGAATTCACTTGGTGGTTTGTGTAGTGGAGAAGGTTGGGGCATTAGTACCAGCATCTTTAGAACTGACGTGTGGGAGGCAGCTGTTACTATGAAACATGGGAGAAAAAATACCTAAAATCTGAGACTTTAACACCCTCGGTTTCTCTTTAGCTTTGATTACAGATTTTGTTGTAAATATTACATTTTGAAGAGAGTTTAAAATGGGATTTTCTTTTGCACAGTTTTAGCTAATGAGCGCTTCTCACTGAGCTGCCAGGCCATGGAATATCATTAGCAAAACACAGATACTGAAAATGGATGTTTAGTTTTATAATTAACTTATTTTCTGTGATTTTAATATTGGAACTTGACAGACAATGGAGGTCTCTGAGCATGCTCAGGATCTGAAGACGGGTTCGTTTTGGTCAGTGAAACTTTGCCTGCAGACTCATCTTTCCAGTATAAATCTAATGTCCTCAGAGAAAAACAAGCAAGCAAAAAACTTGTGTACCACATACAGTTCAACATGTAGTTTCACTGAACAAAACGAACCCATCTTTGTTTTCTTTTGCAAAATTTATTTTGAGGGAAGATAGAACTACTACCCAATGCCTACTCAAAGTGTTTGCTGCTGGTTTCTATCGTCGATGTGCCACAGCTGCCTTAAATAAGGTATGACAAGAAAGTATGAAAGAGGGGTTTCAAGACTGAGAACACTGGTGACTGCTATTATCACATTCAGCTTTCTGGAAGTGTTCAGCAGATAATGATCTGGGTATAGTGAGAGTGGAGCTATGACAAGGCTGTACTAGCCAGTTTGAACTGCAAAAACCGAGCTTGGATAAGTTGAAATTCATGCTAGATAATGCACTAGATGAGCATGATATCTTGGCTTGCTGGAAAGCCTGTTGTGAGCTGTTAAAAACAGCATTCGTTTAAGTTGTCAGAAAGTTGTCTGTTAAATTCAATATTCTGTTTTTCACTTTGGAAGGAGGTGATAAAAACCTTCCTGGAAAAGACCAGCAACTATAAAAGTACAAATATAATTGCTGGGCATAAATCTAATACTTCCTTACCTCCTTTTTTTTTTTTTTTTTTAAATGACTAATTGCCTTTTAGCATATTGGAAGAACAGAAAGTCAATCTCTTAATTGAAAACTTTAAATCTTGAGGCCTTTGGCAACACTTAGGCAGTTTAGCTGCATTATGCTATAGTAGGAGATCTCAAACAAATCTGCAACATGTAGCATTTTGAGAACCAAAAACTTCAAGTGAAGATCAAGTGTGACGCAAGAAAGGAAGATTGATAACAGAGGCTGTATATCCAAAATAGCTCAACTGCTGCAGAGCCTCTGCACCTTCAAATGGAAATTTGTCTTGTTTCAAAAGAAAGAAAAAAGTTTGACATATCATCTTAAAATTTAATACATTTTTGATTAGAAATCTGTTTATTAATCACAGACACAACCCACCCATTTTTGTGGTGCGAAGTCTTTCTTCTGTTTCTCTTGCAGTCTGTGTTTTCTGTCAGAAGCCTCTGCCTGTCTGACGCTTGGAGAGCTCGGAACATCATTTTGGAGCTGACCAAGGCCGAGGCGAGTGGGCAGCCGTGCCCAAGGCCACGCACCAGAGCGCCCAACATAGTGATAGGTCACAGGGTTTCTCCAGTAGGCAGCCTCTTGGCCAAAGGCAATCACTCTGTGTTTATTAACTTCCATTGAATTTGTTTTTCCCTTGACAAATGTTCTAGTTGCTTCTTGAACCCCATACATTTTCTGCAGCTTCCCAGCACCCTGTGTGAAGAAATACCTCTGCTTTAAATTTATTGAACTTGCAGCCTTCTAATTTCGCTTTATATTCCCAAACCTATTGTGTTGGAAGAAACAGCAAGAAATCATTTCGTACTCACCCTTTCTGGGCTATTTTTGTTGTACACATCTCAGCCATAGGTTCATTTCTGATGTCTTTTTTTCCCCACCTGTCAAGCTCTTGGTCAGTTTTCTTGTTTCTCTATTAAAACCTTTCCAGGCCTCGGGACGTGCTCGTCTGTGCAAGTTCTGCTCTCACATCCTCAAGAGGAAGAGCCCAGCTGTGCACAGTGTTCAGCACGAACCTCTTTTTGTGGCTTGATAAAGGGGGAGGTCAGGAATTAAGTTCCTAGGGATTCATAGGTCTAGATACATTTTTCTTCAGCACCTTGAATAATTCGGTATCAGCTACGTGCTCCTGTTTTCCACATCTTTTAGTCATGCTGCACTGCATGGGCCTATGCTTGGATCCACCGAAGAATTTCCTTCTCTATTGAAACCAAACATTGTTTTATGATCTTTTTCTAAACTAACCACATGGAGACCTGTGTGTTAAACCAGGCATCTTCAGTTCTTTTTGTCTTGGAGGTACTCGGCATCATCATGTGGGTTTCCATCCTCGATGTGATTCTTGGCTCTCAAATATTCCGGATTTTTTTTTTTTTTGTCATTTTATGTTGTCTGTAGAAAAAGCTGTGTAGGCTGTTCTGCTGCAGTGTATATATATATATATATATATATATATATATATATATATA
>JAVCKT010017931.1:0-14996 GCA_032273925.1 Rhynchotus rufescens
AAAAAATAATTCAATCTGAAAGCCAGTGATAAAGGCTTCCATTCCATCTTAAAAGCCCGAAACAAGCACCTCTGGGAGCGGCGTATCTGCACACTTCCAGTGCAGCAGCACTTGGAACACCACGAGAACATGACCATCACCATCATCACTGCTCGTTCTTGCCAGCATCGTAACAGAGCCCTGCCACTACTGAGGTTACCTGCAGGCTGAGCGCGCGACAAGGTCTGGAGCAAGGGAAGGAGGCAGCTGGGAGAGCTCAGCACAGTATATCAACATACCTACAAAAGACTGCAGAACTAGGTCCATCACATCCCCGATGGTGTGAACTTCCCACTGCTGTAAACCAGGAGGACCAGGCAGAGTGGAGGACGGACTCAGGGCACGGGGTGACAGTCAAGCCTCAGGACCCAGGCAGGCTGGTGCCATCTCCAGCTCCGGAGCTGTTCAGGACCCAACGAGAGTTAAAGACCCTGAGTAACGGTCTGGTCTTGCCCTGTCCCCGCTGCCGCAACAAGCTGGACCAGACAACTTCCTCAATCCCTTCCAACTTGATGCTATGAGCTTTACCCGTGTTCAAACTTGAACTGCCTTCAAACTGAATTTAAAACAAGAAGTGCCCCTACCACAAAGAATAATCAAGATAAACATGAAGTAGAGCCAGTTATCAAGGGTTAACCAAACTCAAATATTACCTTAATTCCCTCCCAAACAGCTTTGATCACTCTCCCATTTATAGGAGCCTTTTCACTTTGTGATTATAAAGTGCTTCGAGATGAAAAGCACTTCATGAATGGCATGTATATTCATTTTTCCTATATTTATAACCTACTTGAAGAATCAACGGAGAGACATTTTGCTTTCATGATGGTTACCTGTTAATTTTGTGCTGCCTGTGGAAACATGCAAGTAATCTAAATGCTCTGGGGTGATTTATTTTCCTGTTTTATCACCTCAAGAAACTTCTTCCTATTAATTCAGGACATTAAGATCTATGCCTGCATGCAAGGGATTCAAAAATACTCCATTATTTATTTTGCGTGTAAATCTACAATCTCAGATTAAAGTAAAGAACCGGAGCACAAAGATTCCATGACACAGAATTAGTATGCAGCAATAATCAGGCTTGTAACCAGGGTTATGAAGAGAGGAGACGAGAATAAAAATACACAAAATTCTCTCTAGTGAATATTACACAACTCCTAGTACAATCTAATTTATTTTAATTTTATTCTATCATTTCCTTTTAGTTCATGAAGAAGAAAATGATGTCTGGAAAGATACATTTTCTTCTCTAATAGGCTGTATTTGATTTACCAGTGTATTACGTTCATCAGAAACAGTTATTCCAAACCTGAGGAACAACTGGAAGTATTACAGAATGAATATATCACAGTGAGATTACTCAAATATACATCACTCCTATTGACAAACTGTATCTTGGGTATCCTGTCAAAAGTACTGAATTTATAAATGCAGTGAAATTATTTTTCTCTACCTCCTTCAGTACTGTTTTAAGATTAAATGCAGTCATCAGCATAGCAGTCCACTAGATAAGAGTTTTGGACAAAAAGGTAAAGCATAACATTATATTTAATGGAAGCATCAGTGGAAACTTAATTGGGCATCCTGGGATTTGATGAACGCATCTAGCCTAATATAACCTCAGCAGTTGAAAGTTTCAGGGGAGCTCAGCTTTCCTGCCTGCACTCCTTCCAAAGCTCAGCTCTTGCACTGCCCAAGTTCTCTGCCCAGAAGGCAAGACAAACTTTCCAAAAGAAAACTTCTCTTGGTAGTCTGTTGCTCACAATATTACATTTTGCAGACAGCCTAAAGTGAGAAAAGGGGAACTGTAACAAAGAGAAAGAAAGGAGAAGATTGCCTGTGTGAAAACAGACTTTTCTCTGAAGATCCTTCCCGTAAGTGAAATAACACTTTTATGAAATCTAGGAAACCCACCATGTACGAGCTGATCCCTGGTCTCACAGCAATACTTGGGAAGGCAGCTGGGGGCTGAGCTCAGCTCCTGAATCTTGCACACTGGCTCAAGAGCAGCTTCTCTTCAACCTTGTACTGTGGAACGAGACGGAACCTGCAGGTGAGGGTTCCAATTGTACATGTCATAAATGTTTCACAAAGGGACTTTCTGGTGGCCCTTACAAGCATTACAGTTTATCATTAAAGTCTAAAGATTATTGAAGATAGTTTTATTTATTTAAGATGCCATCACAAATCAGATGCAGCAATGCAAAAAGCAGTTATGGTATCTAATTAAACTAACATTTTTTCAGTTCATGCTTTACAGTCACAGTACGACTAAACTCCCCCTGGGTAGCTAGCCAGGTTTGAACTACAGGGTACATCTGAAAAACAGTTTTAGCAAAGGTATTTGTTTGATAATTTTGAATTTAATAAAAATATATAGAACTGCTGCCATACACAGATCATTAAGAACAGAAATAAGGTAACAGTCAGAGCAGATATCTAACATCCTGAATTTCCCTCTCATCTCACAAAGATCAAAGAGGCCGTTTCCTTTAAAGCCATGTGGCCTCTGTAGATAGACTGATCCAACTCGAATGGGGGTACTGGTACTGCCTGTTCTCGTGGCGGATGAGATCAAGTTGCCCTTGGAAAACTTCCTCCAGATCATCCTTCTTGACCACACACATGGCATTGATTCAAGGATGGCAGAGACACCCCAAGACAGCAAAGCCTGGTACAAGCCTGCGAGCTCATCTGCACTACAGGGCAGATAGACCCTTGAGTGTTTGCTGAAGCAGAATTTGCACCCTAGTTTTCTCTAGACGTATCCTAAGGGAGTTGCCCTATAGACTAACAAGCATCTCCAACAGTTGATGGACGAATAAGCAGGTGAGCGTGGCCTTGAGCACGGGATCAAACTAGGTCCTGTATCACTCTGGAATGGCAGCTCCTGAACTCCTTCCCAAAGAAATATTGTGCTCTCTACCACATGCAGACTTATTACTGACGTACTTGGGACTCATCTGAAGCAGAACAAACAGACTGTGCCCTTAGATCTGACAATCCATGTAAGAAAAATAAGGCTTAACTTGGAATGGATCTATTTCTGACAAGCGAATGATGGATAGAGACACTTTACATACCCTGGCAGAAATATCTTTGTTGATGAGCTTTATGTCTTGCAGAAGAAAAGGAACAGCGTGTATCTAGATCTCTGAATGTGAGAAATGTGAAATATTGCATTTTCCATGGGAATCTATAATTTTATAGATTATGAGTTTTGTTTAATGACTGACTGCAATGCTGATATTTTAGTCTTTAGCATTGCAATGATTTATGATCTTGTCAGTAAAATTTTAATATGTTTTATGGGCCCAGATGTTTCTGCAATTGTGATATGCTATAAAAATAGAGTGGTCAATTGTCCTCCATTGCTTTTTGTGTCAGGTCTGTGGCAGAAAAGTCCAAGGACTCCAGTGGAGCTGGAGCTTGTTAGGAAATGGGGAAGCTTCTTAATTGCTGCTTGAGGAGTCACCTCAAAAGAGACTAGGATATAAGAAGTATCATACACACTTGCACAGACTTTTATTAAATAAATATTTATGTATTTATATATATATTTATAAGTATAAATATAAATATAATATATATATTTAATAAAATGAGAAAGAGATAGCGAATGAAGGCAAACTTCACAACAACACTTTTTCAATTAGAAAAACAAAACAAAAAACCCACCACATACGAACGTGACTTCCTATGGTTAATTTTGAATTAATGTCTTACAGCTATGTAGAAATAACTTTAGTGAGAAACAAACGGCCAATGTCTCTCTGAAACCATGCTCTCACTAGAAAACATGACTCCACGAAATGAGCATGTGGAGCTGGTTGAAGCGGGGGGATTTTATGCGTTCTGCAGGTTTCGCAGCCCGGTACTGATGGGACCTCCAGCACAACCCAGGGAGGAACCCGCATATGCAGCAACACCATTTAACACAGAAATACTTGGGCAATCTCTTGACACACATATCATAGACCTGCATAAAATTACACATCAAAGCACCCTCAGTTCTCACCGGTAGCATTCACTGGCTCCCAAGACTCTCCTCTGAAAACAAAAGATCTGCTCCTTTTTTTTTGTTGTTTTAAGGTTTGTTTCTATCCTTCCATTGTATTCGTATCATTTTCAAAGCTGTGTTTGTTTGCTACAATTCTGTTTTCATTAGATTACTTCCCTCTCGTCCTAGGCCTGTGAAAGCAGAGACTTGTGAGATTACAGTGTTACGTGGCAGACCAGGGATAACACAGTCAGCTTTGTGCTGATTGGGAATTTGTGTCTTTTTTTTTTTTTTTTTAACCTGCTTTCCTTTAAACTGTTTTTCAGCCAGTCATCAGTTTCATGGCTTGACAGACCTATTTTCACTCTAACTGAGCTCATTGAATTGCAAAGGAAACTAATGAGCATGAGCGCTGCAATCCTCCCACGCAGAGGGGCTCTTCCAACTGGGTGCCTAGCTGCCACCCAGGGCCCTCTCCCAGCTCCACCAGATTTGTAGAGCAACAGCGATGGATCAGAACAACAATAAACTGCTTTAAAAAAGCTGTTTGTTCGTATATATATAGGTGAGAAGGCGAGTAAACAAAGTTACGTTTTTAAACATTTGGAATTACTCGTATCGAATGTTTGGTAAATGAAGTCAACGTTGTGCATCTAAAGTCCGTATGTTCGCTCTGATCTGATGGTAGTAGAGCTGCTTGGAAACAAACAACATAAAACAAGGAATGCACCATTTTTTCCTTGCAGAAGAGCACAATTAATCTAATACAATAATGTTAAAAGGGCACGCACACACAACCATGGCCATCACAACCTACTAGGCACTGCTTCTTTCACAGCTCGGGATCCCCAGCAGGTCTGCCTGCCCAGCCAAGGGCTCCCCGGGATGAGGAACATCTCTGGAAACACCTTGGACCTTGAAGACTTCCACACTCCTTCCTGGGTCCCATGTGCCACCCCAGGCACATGGGACAGCAAAGCCCAAGGACCTCCGAGAAATCTGTTTCTCTCAAGTGTAAGTCAATGGCCCCAGGATACTCCAAGTGCAGCCACACTTGTCCATGGTTGCTCGGTAGCCAGCTGCATTAGCAATGATTTTCAGTAGGAATTATCATTCCTGCTTCAAAAATAAGTGCTAGAACTTACTATTTAAGAGCATCATTTGAGAGGTGCTAGGTTGTAAAGTAGCTGCTTTCTCTAGTCTTACTGTCCTAGCATCACGTCTGACTTTATTGTTTATCTTTTATAAAAAGAAAGCCAATAAATTTAGCTGTGGAAAACAGACAAGCCATAAAAAAAAGACTATGAGTAGTCAAACACATGGTAACAGATTTCATCTGAACTAGAATGTGCACAAACTCCCATATGGTAGCATGAGCAATCATGACCAAAACAAAATAAAGATTATATATCTAGTATAAGGAATAACAAACAACTATGTTTTACCAAAGAAAAGTCACTGCAATTCTGAAATTAAATTAAAAAATAATCATATGCTCTGAAAGTTTAGCAACAGGAGATATTGATTACTAAGCCTACAAAGTCCTTTCTCAAGCTGATTCCAGACATAATAGATGATCACAAACAACTGATGCTTATTCTGCTGCCAAAAACTATTAATTAAACTATGTGACAAATATTGTATTTAATGTATAAATTCAGACACAAGAATGCCCCTAAGGCCTGATTCAAAGCAGAAGCAGGAAAGAAGGGGGAAAGCAACAGGAACGAGGACATTCTCCCTGACGGGGTACGTGAAATGCTGCTCTGGGAAGGCAGCCGGGGCGGGTGCTCCCGGGGCAGCCCCGGAGCTGCCGGAGCAGCTCGGAGCTGGGCCTGGCCTGGCCCTGAACTGCTGCTTTGCTGGCAGCCCTCGGTAGGTGTCCTGCATTTCTCACGGGCAAAAAGGGGAATACGATGGCTATCTGCCTATTACAGAATAGGGCTCTTACCTAGAAGTCTTTATAGGTTTCAGCACAAATGCACTTCACATTAAGCTACCTCCTAGAAAATGAGACGGCAATGAAAATTTTTCTGCCTTTTTTTGTAAACCAATGACTGGTCCCTTTTGTGATTTTAATGCTACCATAAACATACAGTACTGCAATATAAAATAGCAGTGAGCAAAGCTAGAGCACTGGTGTGATACTGTGTCCCCAACAGAGAATTCTCTGCGATTACGCCGTATTTGCCCAACAAACTTGGACACTGCTTGACAGCTGGCAGACTTGACCTCAAAATCTCTTTCCAAAAAGTCAACTGTTTCTAATGCAGTCACAAATGCAAATAATTCCTTCAAAAGAAGCAAGCTAGATGAACATGTAGACAAGGTCCAACATATCTCCTTATATAGTCAGTATTAAACCTCTGCCTAGTTCAGTAATGCACATCTGGCTTAATGAAGCCATAGAGGGGGGAGCATAATCCATCTGCAGGAGGATCCTTGTGCTAAAACCAGACCTACTCAGAGCAACCTCCCTATGAGCTGTGGCAGCCTCTTATCTCTCCCAGGCATCACACACCATCCATCTCCCTTCAGCATAAGGCAAGTTCATGTAATGATGTAGCCAAAAATGTTAACTTGCTTAAAATTTATCTTACAATATGTTCATACATTCATCAAGATGTTAAAAACGGCCAACTCTCTCCTTTTTCCTATATTATGCATTACTCTTATGCTGTATGAGACATGACCAAGCGCACACAATGAATAAAAACCCCTCACACATCCTTAATTTGCTCTGGAATCTGCCACATACTCGCGAGTTCAATTTTCGGAACGACACCCCCTCACCACATAACACCACCATCCACTAGATAATATTTTAACTTTGTCATTTGTGTATCTCAAAGCGCTTTGCAGGGGTGGGTGTCAGCACCCTCGCTGTGCCGCTAAGCCCTAGGACGCCCCTGGAGCCCTGGTACAACGTGCTGTCCCATATCTTACACGAGCACTGCAGGCACTGAAGAAGAGCTTCTGCCCCCTCACAAGGCACCCACGTGTTTTGGTTTGGTTTTCAATATAATTTGTATTCTGACATTGTATAGCTACGGAGGATATATATAAAAAAGACTTGGTTTACTGATAATTGTGCCATGAAATGAATCAAATTTCTAGAGGACTTGCTCAGGTTGAACTCAGTCTTCACTCTGGAAACCCCAGTTGAAGTGTTGCCAATGATTAACAGCAAGTGACCCACGTAGAGGATTCCTGCCAACCGTGACGTGTGCTCTGAATAATGGGATTCAGAAAGTCTCCTCCTTTGCTTTGTGTGACAGGGTCTTTGAAGTGAATGTCTGAAAAAGAAAACTTGCCTGCAACAATTCTTAAATTTCTAAGTAATTTCCCACCATTAGTTTGTTTCTTCTTCTCCCGTCCTTTTTTGAGGTTATTTAAAATGCCATCACGATGGTTTCTATAGAGAATCCTGTGGGGATTTCTATGTATCTATATATAATGTATACATTTTCTTTGTGCTTGCCACAAAAAGCTTTATATTTAGTATGATTTAGACTAATTGGGCTGCTTGCCAGTTGTGAACTGGGAGAACATCTGGACATGTGCAGATCCACCTCTAGCAAGGCAGTCTGGTCGTGGTCAGTCTTAGCTTGCCTCTGGCTTCTGGCTATTGACTTGTGGCCAATCACTCCTGACCTCCAAAAAAGACAACATTCCTGTGCTTGTAACTCTTAAAACATACGTGTCTTGCTTACCCTGTGATATCACATTTTAACTCAGTGTGAGTTTGGCTACAGGCAAATCACTTACTATTCCTGACCCACAATGTTAAGCTCAACCCGATGCTCACATATACTGAACGGCAGGGGATGTGCTCATAAAGGAGCTGAGTCCCTGGTGCTTATTATTCCTGAGGGAAATCACGCAGAGCATCCAACAAAATGGCCAGATTCCTCTCTGCTCTCCAGAGGTGTAAACATACGTAAGTATGGAAATAAAATTATTATAGAATTTAAGTCAGTACTTATGAATCAGTGGGTTTGTGTATATCGTCCACTTAATCGTGTTCACAGTTCAAAAGACAAATAAGTGTCATTCCATCCCACGAAGCTTAAAGTACATGCTGAACTAAATACGCATATTTCTACAGCACAAGTCAATATATACACACAAGGATTTAACTATAGATAAAAGAGTAACTCCAGCAGTGGGAAGCTCACTCCAAATGAGCACAGAACTGATGCTCGGAGAAGAGCACAGAATAGCTCTACTTTTCTCATTCTCATGGAGCACAGAGTTTTGGGTTTTTTTGGTTAAGGCAGACAAATATAATACCACAATCTAGAAAATTAGTATGATTGAGATTATGGATAATTTGCAGCCTGTAATAGCATACAAGCCTGAGAATTAGTTCTGGATAAGGCATTAGGAAATAATAGAGATATTTGGCTTAATTTAACTTAAGGCTTCTTTTTGCCCTTAAGAGGTAGGGTGTTCCCCATCGTGCATACAGTGCAGTATTTTAGAAAGCCCTCTCCAGACCTTTTTTTTTTTTTTTTTTTTTTTTTTTTTTTAAAAAAAGCCCTGGGCAGCTGTTCTCCAGACCTTTTTTTAAGAAAAGTGTTCCTAGTTGTAAGAGACAGGAGAAGGAGCCTGGAGACACTGAGAGCTCTTCAAACCTGCACTGTGACGCCTGCCTGCTCTAGCCTGCATCTCAGTAGGTCTTACAGCAAATACTGATCAGAATTTAAATACCAGCATCGTCAACCATTTTGCTGAATTATAAAACCCTTAAGGCTTCAGGACGCACACTTGGTGTCTGAAAACTGGAAAATGCTGCTCTGGGGCACCAAATCAGTGCGGAAATAAAAACAGCATTCTGGAAATTCTGTGCACAGAAGGGAAAATATCAACACTTGTAACACGTTAAAATCAAGTGCAATCTTCGTATGGTAGCGTTTTTCTCGCTATAAAGAGCGGTAACGCTGCTAGCAGAAAACTTGCACCAGAAGTAGCAGCAACAGTCACTGTCTGATGTTTGAGAAGTTCAAATCTGTTTCTGTGTTCTTCATGTCAGGTCAAAACACTCAGCTAAAGACTATAATTTTTTAAAAACAAGAGGAGGGAAGCCATGCAAAAATAGTTGCGTTTGCCTGCGCAAGGAAGTGACTTAGAAAATGCACAACTCGTGCTTTACACAGCATAAATAACTAGATAGATGAAATAATATGTTAGCAGAAATACCAGCTTTGCAAAGCTTCTCAGTGTGCCACTGGTAGCAAAATTGTACTGCTGATATCAGTAAAGCTTATCAGTTTATTCTTTTCTGTTCATTATCTCTCCACTTCCCAAAAGAATATTTTAGAGATTAGTGTATAATTATAATCAACAGTTATTTTACGAGGCCTACAAGACCTCCCTAAACTAAATGACTTTTCCCTCTTAGTCACAAGCCTTTCTGCAGCACCAGTAATTTATCTAAGTGGTCAATCACAGGCATTCAGATAACAGCAATCTTTGTAACTACTGCACTCAGCTGATTTATCAATTAACGAAAATATCTCGTGGACTACATGCTTTCGTAGGTGGTTATTCCTGGTTTTGTTACCATTTCTATTTGAAATGAGTGGATGTTTCACTCAGAAAACATTCTGAGCACTCCTTATGCTCTAGCTGTGCTTTCTTAAAAAGAGAAAGATTTGTGACTTTTATGATTATTAAATCTGCTCATTTGTTATTTTCCCTGTAAATGAAAGCCTGGCAAGCAATTCACTGCTCTGGAGCAGCAAAGGGGAAGGAATATTTTCAAGGAAATTTTCAAGGTCATTTATATTTACAACAAATCAGAGCCCTTTCGAAAGAAACACTAACAAGGGAGGGCTCTAGTCACAGCCCAAATTCCCTTTTACCATCTCCGACATTCTTCTTCCTTAAACCTCTGACAGAATAAATAAAGAAAACAAAAACAAAATGAAGTGATACTTCAAGTGTTGCAAAGAAAGATGCCATTTATAATGCAATAGCAATTGTATATTATATAATCTCGTACGGCTTTTCATTGTGAAAATGCTGTTTACAAGTTCCATCGATATTGATTACACTGCGTAAATTGGACAAGTTAATAATTTAATGCTGGGAAGGTAACTATTATTAGTTGTGTATTTCCACGTAGAAGACAACCCTAGGAGCTAACGCTGTACGTATCAGAGGAACTGCAATGGGTATTCACAGGTAGCTGGGGAAACATGGAAAATTGAGGTCTGAGTGAGAGGCCGGTGGCTTTGGAGCAGCCGAAGGACCAAGAAGCACCAAAGCGCGGCCCAGGCGCCGCGGGCAGGACGGGCAAGGCTGAGCTCTCCGGGTGACTGCGGGCTGCAGGGCACGTCCCGGACACCAGCGGGAGATCAGGGCCGGGTGACAGGGAGGAGGGACGAGCCTGTGTGTGCTGTGGAGGCCGCAGAGGGCCCCGGGCCGCGCGACGCCCGCGGAGGCCGCAGCAGAGCCGCGCGGCGCCCCGGCTGCCTGCCCAGGCTGGGGAGGCAGCGTCGCCCCAAGAGGGGCCGCCCGGGTCAGAGAGGGGCCGTAAGCACAGGGCAAACGGAGACACGAGGCTCCTCGGAGCTGGGTTACGTGAGAAAAAGCGGAGCCCGAGCAGGGGGTAGGAGGAGATCCCGCCTGCTCCGACTGCGGCCATCACGGAGGCCGAGCTCACTGTCCAGTGGGACAGAACCCGCTGCTTCTCCCTCGTTTCCCTCCATCTCTGCAGATTTGTCTCACTTTGTCTCACTTCTGGCTTCTTCCACTGCAGGCTCCTCAGGAGAGGACACGTTCTTTAACTTGATGTTCCTGCACTCAACGCTGGGGATATTTAGGTACCAACATACCACAGACATAAATATTAATGACGTTTGTGAGCATACAAGTAAAAAAAGCAATTAGATTGGTTGCAAAGGGTAGTTAGAGGAAATCCCTAGAAAAAAAAAATTAATGAACCGAGGAAAAGGCAGTGTGTTATATGTGGTACCTACGGCATATAAGCACATAGCAGCTGGCAAGCTTTGCTCACACAGCGAGCATCCCTGCTAAGCTCCTACGATTAGCTCTAATTAAGAAACATTTCTTTTTAAATTAAAAGATTCCCATAGACACATTCTTCACCTTCTCGAGTTTGTTCTGTAGACAAGAAAAAGCTGTCGGACTGGAAACATTCATCATTTACTTAAACAAAACCTCACAAGGTGTGTGTTCAAACGAGATAACGCATGCCCCACTAGCCTTAAATGAGCCAATAAAAGGACTATCTTACACCAACATGCTCTTGCAAACGTCTTATTGCGATAATGAAACCGTCCCAAACTTCACTCTACAGCAGCGCCGCGTTCGCTCCCCTATTACGACTATTTTGCATGGTTGCAAGTAAAACCCTCCACCCTCACCTGAGGTAGAGCTCAGCAACACCCACTATGCTATTTAATATGAATGTTAACTTTGTAATGTTGTAAAATAGGATAGGTATAAAATTAACTTTGTTTATATTGATCATCACCACACTGCAGCAAACCAGAGAGAAGCTCTGAATTTTCAAGAAAATTCTCAACAGGCGACCACATTCTCTCGCAGTGACTACAACACTGCTAAAACACTGCACAAGGGGAGAGGAAAGCTCTATTTATGTATAGGTCTGGAAGGGTTTTTCCTGGACTTAACTTTCTGTTGCTATGACTGAATTCTTTCTGCTGGACAGTCACCACTCCTGGTGACACTAAATTTGCTCACCATGCTCAGTGGTGAGTATCTGCAGACACCACAACCACGCTTGCCATCTAGGCAACCATAAAGAAGGCACCTGAAAAGCAGTAAATCGTGAGAGAGAGACGGACATGAGGTTGTGAAGACACGGATGACCCTGCACTGCGTTTCCAGCCACGTGGCAGGGGACACCGGGGCACCTGTCTGTGCAGGGTGGTGGAGCCGGGCGCTTCCCAGTATCCTCTGCCATCCCCTCCTTCCCTCTCCGACTGCGCAACCTGCGCTCCGGAGCGGGGCTGCTGAAGAAACCTTCGTTTCACCTTTACCAGGAAATGGGAAGAGGTAATTGCTAGTTTTTTAATAGATTTTCTTCCCAATGAGGTGGTGCACAGTCTTAGCTAGGGAGCAAAAAAATATATTGTTAAGTACTTTGGAAACACTGCAAAGACCATCTTCAGCTTCTGTCCTTCAGCACGGGAAAAGGCTCAGAGGAAAAAATGAAAAATAGGTCATAAAAAAAATCCACTGTATTTCTGAACCAGTTCCAATGTTATATTTGAAGCCAAAGTATGAGACAGTGAATGATGGTTGGGAATTTTCTTTTTCAAGTCCTTTCCTTTCCTCCTCCCCTGACTGTCTTCATATCTGACATAGATAGTCATTAGGGATAATGTTACTTCTTTATTTTGGCTGTGAATATTAAGATAAAGGAAGAAATTGGCTAGTCAGTTGTGAAATATTATAGCAATAAAAGTCTTTGGTGGAAGATGAATCTTCTTCAGAATAGTACGTTGGTGTCAATAAATGAAGAATAATGCGAAGATCACATATATTTATTGAGACTGCAACATTCATCAAAGTCATCAACATTTAATTGGTATTAATATACTTGCTGGCTTTATGTTTCTATTCTACAAGTTGGCTTATACGTTGAGTGATAAAAGTTAGAGACTTTCTGAATTTTTTGTTTTCACTCCCATGGTTTTTCACCCTCC
This sequence comes from Rhynchotus rufescens, assembly GCA_032273925.1. Taxonomy (NCBI): domain Eukaryota; kingdom Metazoa; phylum Chordata; class Aves; order Tinamiformes; family Tinamidae; genus Rhynchotus; species Rhynchotus rufescens. The sequence goes on from JAVCKT010017931.1 coordinate 12,745, forward strand.
ATCTCTGCTAGTCAGGGTGGACCTGGGGACTCAGGACCTGCCTGCTCAGACACCCACCAGGGCCCACTGGCATCCCACGCCAAGATAGGAACAAGTTACTTTTGGAGGGAAAAAACTTAGGGAAAAGACACCTCCCAGCTTCCCCTGGACATGCTGGGATGGTTACACAATTCTTTAAAAAAAAATAAATAACTAAAATCCTCAAATGCCCTGTAAGTTGTAAATCCCCTGCAGGCTGTAAGCGGGATGCGTTGTTTACAGCTGTTTAGATCCACTAAATATTTGTGGATTTGCTTCCTCAGCGAGAGCAGGAACTCACTGCTCATAACTCCCTGCCTTGTTCAATAACTTCCAGTAATTATCATGAAGAAAATGCAATAAATTTATGTAATAGACTGCCCCTTTGCTATAATATACAATGAGAAGCAATCAATGCACCTTACAATAAGGAGAAGAAATACAGTTGTGTTTTATTTTATGGCTCTGGTAATACAGCTTGGGAAACCACCAGAGGGAGTAAAGTTAAACGCCAGCGGTCAAATCCCAAAGTCGTAAAACAGCCCAGGTGGGCGAGGCTGAGCCCACCACAGGATCTGGTATCCAGCAAATACAGCTAGATTCAGGGTCCCCTGAATTGCTGCTCCTATTTCACATGTAGAGAAGCTGGGAAGCCGTATGAATCTAATAAATAATCATCAAAGTTAACCTTTGGCAAAATAATTGCAAAAAAAACCAACCAAAGACGATGGAGGAAGATGGTAGCAAAGTGTCTACTTTTGCAGTCCCCAACAATATATTGGAAAACAAGATAACTATATTTAATCACAGTTTTAATATCGAGTTTTGCTCCAGCTTAAATCAAAGGCCATTTCTGAGGCCTTCCTAGTTATGCTTAAAGTATAATTACACGCTACATATCATGGAAAGTAAATGAAAGCCTTTTCTTGGTGATTTGTTATACATCCCTTTTTTTGCCTGTGGCCAAGTGAAGGCCAGGCCTCTAAAGAGTTTCAAGTATAATGCACAGTGAATATAAAACAGTCCATTAATTGGGATAATAGGTCCCGGCATGTAATTGCATTGCTAAGGTACTATGGATAGCTGCTGAGTAAAATGGTATTTATTCAAGGTTGTTAGTCACCCGTGGATAACTTTATTTGTCCACTGATGCCTAAATAAAGTGCATCATCCATCAGTAAGGATATTTATTAAAAAAATTTATAACAAAAAATCATTAACATGTCTCAAATTATGAAAGGAAACAGTATATAAAAGTTACTGAGCAGTGGTACAATAAAGCCACGTCACGGTGCAGTTCCCTTTCGTCTCTGCCAGTGGACAGCAAAATCTGCTGGAGAGTAATTGAGACTGGGTGGCAAGGTGACTTGCTTACAATAACTACCTTAGTCACGGAGTACACTAACTACATTAGAAAATACATTTCCCGATACTTTCCTCTAAAAGTGCTGTGGAAATTCATATCATCCAAGTAGGAGAAATATACTTCAATAATTCATGCTTTTACCAAATCTGACAAAAAGAAAAAAGATAAGGAAAGAAATACTTAATAATGATAAGTAAGGCAGCTTGCTTTGCTCACGTCATCATTTTGCTGGTGGGGTTTTTTTTTTGTTTTTGCAGTTATCACTAATCTCTGAGAAAAACTGTGAAGAGAAAAATCTTAAGTGCCCAATCCTGAAACGCAGGCGTAGCTCGATGGCAGAGAACCGCACGCAGAGCTTAAGTGGGAGACCTGAGACCTACACAGGATACCCACGGAATACCTGACGCTTTCCTGCTTTCTAAGCAGAAGACCAAAGCAGGGAAATCTGCCCTAACAGCTGCTCCATACAAGCGCGTTTCATATTAAATGTCCATGTGGACACTTTAGCCTTATTGCTGCTGCCCTCTGAAGTTATAAGCATCCAATAAGGAATCTGCCAATACACCCACATTGAGCTTCCTCTTTGCTATTAACTAATCCAATCTCTGCTTCAACTGCTCTTAACTTGTGCAATGCTCCAGGCCAGGAGCATCACTTAACACTTGGATCCATTGCATTTGATTTTCCACCTCTGGGTCCGTCCGCTCAATTTATCAAAATTACACTGTAAAGCAACTACAACCATTTGCCATTTAAACAATCTCTTTACTTTAGTACCACCTAAAATATTTATTACTGACATCTTTTCTCTTAAATTAAATCAATAATTAAAGAGAAAGATCCTCTCCCTGCCCTCCCTCAAAAAAAA
>JAVCKT010017933.1:0-10173 GCA_032273925.1 Rhynchotus rufescens
TGAAAGTGTACAACGGAGCAAGAAATACTGAGCTTACAAGTACAAAATACCAAGTGAGTGTGAGCTGCAGGAGGGATGGCAAAGTTAGTCTCAGGTATAGTCTGGATCAGAGGCAAGAAGAAAGGCAGGCAAAGCTGCACTAGCTGGTGGTGTGCTGCTATTGTACCCAGTTGTTGCTGCTGCAGTCTTTCTTCTGCAAGATGGGCTACCAACAAAGAGGAAATCAGCATAATTGCCAAGAAAATTATTTCCTGAAAGTGATTAAAAAGTGATTAAATGAAAAGAATGGTTCTGCATAATGTTAAATGTAGCATAGCTAGTATTGAGCACCACAGATGACAAATTACCAGCCAAAAATATAAATAAATGTAAATATAATTGTGAGCCACTTAATCATTTCTGTTTGTTTTTCCTAGGTAGCATCCAAAATAAAAATTGTTAAGACAGAGAAGTAAAAAGTGAGCAGTCCAAAATCTGTGGCACTTGGGAATAAATAGCAAGATCCAAACATGGCTGTTTGCTGCCACAGGGCTGGGAAGAAGGTCCACAAAAGCAAAAGGAGGAAATCTTTAGGGTTCTCCAAAATGAGATTTGATATTTGAGCTGTGCCAGAGGACATGTCACTGAGGGAGGTGATTACTGAACATCCTTAGTGAAGCACAGCAGCAGAGCCTCGGCTGGAAAGGCACTGCTCCTTTCATACCTCTTTTCAAAGCCACTTTGGTGGTCTGCCCAATGAAACAGAGTAATAACAGACCTAATTTCTCTAGTGTCATCCTAAGTGGCCTGTAGCAGTAAACATTTATTGCACTGAATTAGGGCAGTGAAACATTTTTGGTGATGCTGTTCAAGTGTTTTGCATGATGACAGATCTCTAACTACTCTGCGTGTGGCTGCTAACTGCTGCAGCTGGAAGAGCCAGACAGAAAAGCTGTTCACGGTAACCTTGTTGATAGAAGCTTTTCCAATATTCTTCCTCCAGGCTGCACTTCTGTGTGCTTGCTCTGCTCAAAATTGTTTTGGAAGCACAGGGCCTTTCAGGAATTTCCAATTACAGGTGCAGTTAAGTCAGTCACAGGACAGGATTCGTATTAATCCTCTGTTTTGTGTGGTACATTGTGCAAAACCAACTTAAAATCTTTTCTATCCACTATTTCTGGTATGGATTATTTGTGAGTGGTTTCTTCAGTCTAAATGGAATAGGTGTTCCCTGTAACTGAGTGCAATAATCCCAGTGTAGGAAATACTGAAACACATATAAATTGAAGTCAGACTTGGTTAAAGCTACACAGATGGCTTTGGAGAGGATTTTGCCATGGTTTAGTAGTTCACAGGGGACTTTTCCTTATATCACCATACTCTCAGACTTTCATAAATCAATTAGGAAATCAAATAGGAAATGGGGCTTTGCCACAGCTTTGAAAGTAGAGACAAGATTTGGCCGTTCTTATTCTGCTATATCAGGGATATTCAGCACATCAGATTATTTCTATTCTATGCCTCAGAAGAGCTACAAGAGTTAGACATGAATAGTCATGTTAAGAAGTTAAAATTTTAATCACCATCATTATTTTTAATATTCTCTTTAAATCTATTGCATCACTAGCAGTGATGAACAGGCTTTAAAGCTGTTGCAGCACTGACAGTGTCAGTGACAAGCCTGGCAGAAAAAGAGAAAGAACAGGTAAGTCATTCTTGCACTTTAGGCAGTCGTAAACCAGAGAGGTTTATACTTATTTCTGCAGCTTTGACAGCTGGACCAACATGCTGCGTCATATTAGCTGACTATGGGCAGTTAAAACAGATCAGCTCAAGCACACTACATTGAATATGTCAAATGCAATTAATGTTCACAGGAGCCATAACTTAATTTTCAACAACACTGACAGCGTTGTACTTGCTTGTGAAGAACTGAGAGTGTTTTAATCCACATTCAGACTGTCATTTATGTTTTAGAGTTCTTTATTGCAAACAGTTTTCTCAACAGATATATTGCTGATCCAATATTTTAAAAGTTTGAATCCTGTTTCTTTACTTTGTGAAAAAATAATCTAGTTGTGTTGATCTGACTCTTCCATTTGCTGAAGTTATAGGGATTTCAGAGGGTGTTTTGTAGTAATAGGTGGGAGGATCTGTTTTGCTTTGCATATTGACTCTGAAGTCTGTGGGGACCTTGGTTTTGTCGTGGAGAACCTGCTGTCAGTCCCTGATCTCTGTGTGTCTACACTGCATTGCAGTGTGTGGTGTCATTGCTCTTTGTGTCTGAAAACTCTCACACCACAGCTAAGTCCCAAGACCCTGATCCAAAACACATAAATCAGAGCGAATCTGTTTAGTTACATGAGTTTTGGGTAAGGTGTGTGAGGCCACTGCCTACTCCCAGTGAAGGGATAGGGGATTGTGTCTCAACTTAGCAGTGAGCAGGCTGAGGTTCTACATTTGAATTAAAAAAACAGTGAGTATAATGTAGAAGAAGAAGATTGGTGCACAGAAAGCCATGCTGTCACTATTAACTGTGACAGCCAAAGATGATCGTAATTTCCAATATGAATAATATCATCAGTTAGCAAAGAGAGATAATAACCCCGAGGACTTCACGTCTACTTCTTATTGTTTCTCTTCTGCTACTATATCATAAAATCCCAAACCAAGCTCTGGATCTGAGCTTTGGAGTGGATTGGAGGCCAGTCCTCAGTTCTGTGCTCCTCAGATTGCCCCCGTCTATCCAAGGCAATCACAGGAAACAAATAAATAAAGGAGAACCATCATAAGGTTTTCATTCATTTCTTCAAAATAGTCTTTGGCCACAGGAGGGCAATACTGTTCTGTAATAAATCTAACAGGCTTTGTTCACCAAAAATCTGTTTTCCAAACCAGTACCTGAGAAAGGAATCAAATTGATCCTGTTTAAGAATTATTGAAGTCATATTGATCAGGAAGTAGGTTAATGCCTTTAGTTATGTGCTGGTCTTCCCATTACTGATGTCCTGTCATCCTTTTCAGAAAAGAAACTGCAGCACAGAAACTTGGGTCTGGGATGAGATCTAAGGAACTGCTGCTTCCCTGTCCTTGGATTTAGGCTGCTCTTAGTTTATGCTCTCCATCCAACCAGACACTAGCACTGAAATGGAAACTGGACCCAGAAGGGGCACAGGCCCTGCAATAGTGAGTGTGGCACCTCTCATGATGCTGATGGCGAACTCTTTATCCCTTGTCTTGCAGCCATTTCATATTGCAGTAAAAAAGAGAGTTTTACCTGAAAAAGGTGAGAGCTTGAGAGCATGTAACTCTCTCACTGAGCAATACGAGTATTTACTTATTTTTTTATTAATTTCCCCAGAGGCCAACAATAGGTTCTTCAACAATAGGACCCAGGTATAGGAACGGACTCACAACTTTTAACTTAATAGGTTATTGATTCATGCCCTCTCTTTTATTCGGCCAAATAAATCTTTCTGAAGAGCCCTCTAGATTAATAGGCCTGTTCTTCAGGAAAGTTGGTATTGCAGATTTTACATCCCCATAGCAGATGAGAGAGTTGAACCTCTGTTTTTCGTAATTGCAGTTCTCAGAAGAGAGAACTCAGTGTTATGAAAGAAAATGGAAACTGCCTCTGTGTTCTTCAATGAGGTTAATCTGATAGGTGTGCTTTGAGATTAGTGTATTTAACTTTTAAAGGGAGAGGAATAGTTGCTCTACATAGTCCATGAGTTTAGTGTGAAAATGGTGTTCAGTGTAGATAGAACTGAGATGTTTCCGTGAGTGCTTAATATATTACTTAATAGACTCCAAGTATTTAAATATTTATATGGAACTAATTTGTGGAGCCTGGGTACCTTCAGAGGTTGTTCTCAGCAGGACTCCTAAAACTAATAGAAAAAGAGAAGAAAATTTCTAAAGGGCCAACTCTCATCTTTGTTATTAGTATGCCAGGAATGATTTTCAAGAAAAGTTGAAATCAGATTACAAGTTATAAAGGTGTATCTACAAAGAAGGATAGATTGCCAGCTTCCAGGGCAACCTTTTAGGTCAGCTGGAAAGGAAAACGTTTCAGAGAACGAATGCTACTGAGCTGCCCTTTTAGCTTCTGTTTCTGAATAAAGGCTCAAAGAGGTCCCCTTCTCAAAGGCAAATCCCCAGAGTGGTGTTTTGCAGTCTCTGGTTTGCCCAGTACTTGTGGTAGGCCTCCAAAAGCTAACCGAGGTCCTATAGCTTCTCTTTAGAAGTTGCTATACTTCTGCCATATATATTTAAGGAGTGAACAAAATATTCATGTCAGGTGTATTTTAAATGTGGATGACTTTATTTTGTGATTCATTTTCTAGGTGTTCTGACAGTTTCATAAACCAGAACATAATCGTTTTGCTAGAATAAATTTTACTGCTTTTATTTTTAAACTTGTCTGAGGTGAACCAAAGCAAAACTTAGAATTCTGAGGTATTTGCATTGGCAAGGAGGCAACAAACCCAAGGAAGCTGGTGAGCCCTTTGGGGTGCTTGTGACCAAGCTGTCTAATGTGAACAGGAGCTGTATTTTCAAGTACAAACAAAAGAGTGGAATTTCTTCTGGTGAGCATAAAACGTCTCTCTAAAAATGGACAGGCAAAGATGATGCAACCTTTGAATTAATGAAGTTCTGCCAGGTAGTGAGCAGGGGCTCCAGGGAAAGCAAATTTTAGAAAAAAAAAAAAGGCAATAAAAAAGAAGATTTTTAGACACTTAGGCCTCATTTTATACATTTCTTAATTTGTATGTATAGTGAAGATATAGAAGGTGGAGCGAAACACCCAAACATAATGTGCATATTTGTATTTTTTTTGATAGATTCCTTTCCTAGTTTTTCCTCTCCAGGCTTTTTTTTTTTTTCTAAATTCCATTAAAATCTTATCATTAAATATTTCAGACAAATCTTTGAATCAATGAGCGTCAATTTTATTACACCGAAATGTGTGAAGATAGTCGTGTGATTCCAGATGTTTTAAAATGATTGTTAGATGATTAGAATATTATTTCTTTCTGAGTTCTTTTCTACTCCCTGCCACATTTATATTCCTAGATGGATCTGCATGTAATGAATCTCATAAGTAGTTGCATAATAAAATTGCACAAGCAATTGAATATCAGCCCTAACAGTAAAATTTTTTCCGTTACAGAATAGCTTTTTAGAGAAGGAGGAGGGTAGTTTTCTGTCTTTTGCCAGCTCAGTTTCCAACTGAGCATGGATAAGTGCTTGTTTACTCCTGCACATGAGAGAATAGGAGCATTAATATAGGTCAAGTACATTTAAAGCACCTTATAATCAATTATATAAACTAAAGTCACCTCTGACCTCAATCTGGAGAGATTCTGTGTTCCCTTTGTTGAGGATATTATTCTTTGTGAATAATTTCATTGCTTTTGTGATTTATTATCATGATTGTTTTTCTCTTATGTTTCCATATCATTTGGTAATGAGGGGTGTGGGGACTATTCCTCAGCTCTGGAAAGATGATAGCTCACGCATTTGGAAAAAGTATTATCCCCAAACATTGAGACACATGAGTTACATGAGATTTTTATTGATAAAAAGGGTGTTGAACTCTGTTAGCTGTTCAACACAACACTGAAGAGAGCAGAGAGGTTTATAGCAACACGGCCAGCATATACTGGAGGGACATTATTTCTCCTACGCGGCCCACCTCTGCAATATCACTTATATTTTACAGTAAAAATTTCTCATGTCTTTTAGCCTATAAAAGGATATTTATTAAATCTCATGGTGTAGCTAAAGGTTCCTAAGTAGTGATGTGCTCGGCTCAGCTATCTTATCAGCTCATGTGCAGAACTGTGCTGGTTGGCAAGTGCTATCACCACAGGTAGGCAAAAGGAAAAGTTGTAGCCTGAAGAGGAGGAAAATTACCCTGATAGTAAAATCTACTCAGCTTCCTCGCAGCCTTTCAGACATGTCACATAGGCCTTACATTAAAAGACACTGAAGAGCTGAGACTAAGGAAAGATAAATAGAATTGACTATGTGAGCTGTCATCTTAGAAATGGAAAGATGAATGTTCTGTTGTCAGCTCTGTCACTGACTTGCTCTTTACCTTGCAAGGCCTTTCATCAGTTTTTCTATTGCCCCTAGTTGTCTACTTGAAGAGTGAGGCTCTTGGGACGGGAGCTCTGCCACGTTACGTGATTCGCTTGGGCCTGCTCTTTTGTTTGTAGCTTCTGGACCCCCCTCTCACACAAATGCTAACAGGCTCTTCTGGGCTATAGAGACAAACAACTTTGTGTGCTTGATATTGGTGGTTTTTAGGTGGTATTATCTTCACAAGATGTACCTAGAAAATCCAGCATTGGGTCAAGGGCTGATCCTTGGGGATACATTGCAATGACAGGTGCTTATTTCTATTTGTTAGCTAACTATGATAGGATTTAAAAAAAAAAAAAAAAGGAGCTTAAGTTTTTAAACCTGTTATGCAGCATTCCAAAAGGTCAAGTTGCTGTTCTTAATAAATACAATTTAATTGAAAATGGACAGTAGCAGTCCTAGATCTTCTTCAGCAGTAATGAAGCAGGCTATTGATATGCACCATGTGTCCCTGATTAAAATCAGAAGGCTGAGAATGTTCAGCCAGTTAGGCAATTTGTGAGATATTGGTCCAATTAGTTTGTGACCATCAAGAAACAGGTACATAGAAAGATAGTTTATTGTTTTTCCTGGAAATAAAGGGGAAAAAAAAAAGAATTTACGAAGTGCTCAACATTGTTCTGGCTAATAAAGGCAGTAAATTGCCTGGACTCTCTTGTTGCACTCTCTTTTTTCCCCAAAAAGCATTATAGTAGGAATTTACAGTATAGATAAATATAAAGCTAGGGAAACAGTGCTTTCTTTTGTAAGAGGAAATAATTATCCAACTTTTACATATTAGAATTTTGCAAATAAGAGTTTCAGAACAGGCATTAAAATGAAGAGCTGAAGTTATTCACAAAGTTCATTTTAAGAGTTTATCAGCAAAATTCACTTATAGTTGTGCTATGAATTGCAGCAGTGATATGGACAAGAAATTCCTGTTGCTCTCCATTTTTTGCTTCCTGGCTATGTTGGATATTGTGTTTGTGAAGACAAGTAGTGGTTACTCAGCATACTGAAAATAAACCAGAAAAGGGCAAGGTGAGCTCTTCAGCAGAACATAATGTAATACACATTTCACTTATTAAACCTGCTGCAAGAGCTCTGAGAATATTACAGCTTTGTTCTCTGGTGACAGGCAGAAGTTTTGGAAGTGTGGGAGTTTCGTGCATGTGGGGAAAAGGAAAAGTAATCCTAAGCACAGCTTGGAAAGGGGTTTATATCTTCTCCAGAGTTTCTGCTTGGTTTTATGGGCAACTGAATTTTTACACTGAAGTATTAATGCAAAGACCAGAAAGCAATGGTTTAGTTTAACATCTGGAGAAATTCTCTAATTTTATATTGGGAATGCAGCAGTTTCTGAATAATCTGGTTTTAGAAATCTGAGAGCAAGCATCAACAGCTAATTTTCTGATAAAAAGAGTTATTTAAGGAAGTACAGAAACTGATGGGGCTTCCAGTTAAATGGTCTTTTAGACTATCTTAAGCAGGAATCATGCATTGTGGAAGACAGTTACAATTATAGACAAATAACTCTATATTCCAAATTTCAATTCAGTCTCTCAGTTTATGAAAATTTTGCCTTGTAGAGACTCTTACAAAATACAGACACTGTAGTAATGTCGTGTTTTGTAAGCATGTGTCTAATCATGAATGAAAAATCTATCACTAGGTTCAGAATATCAGATTTATGCCTTTTAAAAGATGTCTTTTTTCAGGGAAAAAAGGGAAAATTTTTAAAACATTCCTAGAGCTCTGGCAATTATCTCTGGTCTAGGAGACATGCATAGGGTATGTGTATACAGATTTGTCAAATTGGTTACAATTGCAATTGTTTATAAACTAAAGAGAGTTTGACTGGCAAGTAAAGATGGAAAAGTTTCATCAGGATTTCTAGCAATTCATTCGCACCCGAAGCTAAGTACATTGTAGAGCCTTTGACCAAAGATTAGAGCTTTGTGCAATTGCTTAGCTGGGGTTATGAAACATGCTTCACATCTCCTGAGTGCTGGAAAACCACGTTGATTTAATCATGCACTCAGAGGCTTTGTTCACACAAGGGAATTAAAGTTCAGCTACTTTGTTGTGGACTAAATGTTAATCCATAGGTGCCTGGTACTGAGGTGCCAAGGAGATGGAACTCAATTACTGAAGCTGCTAAAGGCTTCTTGGCTGCCTGGTGCCTATTCATTGCATTTGTGCTGAACAAGGAAGCATCTGGAACAAGAAAATAGCCATGAATCCTTCTGGGAATGTATCAAAGCAGAATTAAGGACTTAAATCATTTTGTCAGCCAAAAATTTCTGGTGGAAAGTGTAATTCTTGTAATTAAAGCAGCTACTCAATGGAGTCTGACAATACCTATGAGATATTTATGTTGCTAGTAGGAGCAGGAAATACAGGGACCTGTGGCCCAGTCCTGTCCCAGTAAATTCAGTGGGAGTCACTGGCAGTTTGCAGAGGGCTTGCATGGCTTTGCTGTAGCTAGTTACCCATTCTGGAAAATTTACCTGAAGCTGCATCAGAAAAGGCAGTTTGTGAGGGAGCAGAATCCCTTGATTTACAGAGCTGTCCTGACCTGAATAGCTTTCAATTCCTTCTGTCGCACTTCCACTGTATTTAAAATAATGAAGTACTTACTAGACCATGGCAAAAAAGTGTGAGAGTGATTCTGTAGCCTACTAGCTATGACATTTCATTGAGGGGTCAGAGCTAGACTCCAGGCATTGAATACCTAATCGAAAATAGTGAGAGCGTGTGCCGGATAAGGGTCTCCCTTTTTCTGAATTTTAAATTACTCCTTGAAAAACACAGTTTAGCAAGAAGGCCTGAGGAAAGCCTCACTTTCTATAGAAGACCAAAGTGAGCTGCGCATTGAAGTGTCCTCATGCAGAAGCGGGGAAAGAAGAGTTGGAGTTTCCATGGTACTCCGTATAAAAGGGGATGAGAGATCACAATTGCATCATCCTATGGTTCAGTTTTGTGATTTGACCATGTTTGTTCTTGAGAATATCAACCATACTGTGAGTGAGATGGGTAGAGCTCCACTATGAGTTGAATGGGTCTTTGGCGTGGGACAGGCCCTTTGCCTGAAACGTTTATTAAGACATAGGCAGTGCTGGCCATCTTAGGCACCCTCTGGGTTAGATGGAGTCTGAACAAGAGTTTTGGGGGTCCAAGTTTTGGAAGGAGGTATCTTAGCTCATTTATAGATGTAGTCCCACAGGAGAAAGAGTGAGTCTTGTTACAGAAGAATGATTTGCTCCACAGGCTCCTGACTTCAGCCAGGTACTGCAGTGGTTGTGCTGGGCCACCTCCCGTTCATAACAATAAAATGCAAATCACTTTGTTTTGTTTTACTTGCCTATAACAAAGCTAACAACAGGACTTCAGCCACTCTCTTTAAAAGTGTTCTATGGTGTGTTATCCATATCTTTGACAGTGTCGCTCTTATGAGCCTGCAGTTTCTCTTAGCTCATGTCACTGTGTATGCTGATCTATACTCTCTGAATCAACCTTTACAAAGAGCTTCTTCCTCAGAACCCTGGAAGTGCTAATCCCCACTCTAAATCTTTGCAGCAGGGCAAGAAATGCCCGCTGATTCCTTAAGTACCTAAATATTTTTATACTTTGCAGACTCCATCCTCACCACATTATTTTAATTAGGTTCCTTGTCCCAAAAAAGAACGTGTCATAACTTTATTAGCTTTACCTAAACATTCTTTCACCACCAGGCAGGTGTAAGGATGGAAAGACCATGTTTGTTCTAGTAGAGCGCAAAGTTAAATTCCAGATTACAAACACAGTTTTAGAACATATTTGACAACAGAAATCATCATGACGTTTTCCAGTATCTGTCATGAAGGATCCTAAAAATTCTTAGAACATATTCTAGCTGGAAAGCTACAAGAATTCTTCACTGGGTAATATTTTGCCTACTGTATCCCATCTCTGGGTAAACCCCTCCCTAAATACTCCTAGGAGGTTTTCCTGAATTAGGAAGACTCCTTTACTAAAATGCCACCTGGTAATCTTAGTTTCTGATTTGTGTAGTAATTTACA
>JAVCKT010017937.1:0-15345 GCA_032273925.1 Rhynchotus rufescens
CCCTCCCAGGGCAGCAATTCTCCCTTTTACAGCTCCCTTTGTTCAGGATGATCCAGCCTTATCTTGTTCCTCCCAGGTCTTGTGACCGACAAGTTCCAGCATGTCTTGCTCCAACAGCGGCACTATACTTGAGGCCCTGTCAATGTTGGTCGAGTCCTGGCCCACACCTTCCAACCTTAAACATTCTATGATTCTGTGTGATTCTGTGACTAGTGCCTTAGCTCCTCACATGATCTCTGACCCTTCCTTCCTAGAAATCTTTTCAGTGACTTGCTCATTTCTTTAACTCGCTCATTTCCTGTTTTTTTCCTTGTAAAACTCTGCCTATGGACATAATAAAGTGGGTCTGCTTACTTGACATTGCTTGAACTCAGATAAATAGGCTCTGGTGGGACTGATTCAGGTGGAGTTATTACCCATACTTTGTACTGATTATACATTTACTAAAAATGAATTAGGAAAGCAAGCACAATTATGTAATTGTAACTGCACACCACACAGTCCTGAATTTTCAGCAACAGTCAAATGCAGAAGGTTTAAAGATACTTTTTTACTTAAAGCAGCTTAGCTTTAAGTAAAGCAGCAGTAGCTTTTATATGTGAGTTAGAATAAACTCATCTGAAAATATAGCGCCTATTCCTTGTCACATTTCCTAAAAGAGGAACTTTGAAAGGAAGGTGGCTTAGATCCCTTTTAATCTTGTGAAACCAGGTACACCCTCTGTACAGTGGCATTCCCTGAGCTGCCCCTTTGGCATCTCTCTGCAGCTTCTGTGTCACTCAAATCAGTTTGCAAGTGGAATTAGGCCACAAACCTTGTGTCTGTCATCACTGAACTTCAACGAAAAGGGTTAAATGGAAAGATAAATCCTTCATAATGAATAATTCACCCTGTGCTAGTCTCCCAACCTCTCTCCCTCACTGTTTATTCATGCATACACTGAGTAAGCATGAATTTACCTCCCTCAGTAGAACTCTGTGTTAAAATTAAACTATGTTTTTATAGAATTAAACTATGTTTGTAAATTATGCTACAGACTATACTAGTAAAAGGTATTTGGTCCCAAGAGTCATTGTTCATTTAATTTAGTCCCTGCCCAAAACACTTCATCAATCATACGTAAAATGCAGGGAAGGTTATTATTCTTGTTATTATTATCTTTGTTAGATTGTTATAAAAACACTTGCTATGTGAAAATGAGACTTAACCCTATGAACTTAATCCCTCCCTATAAAAGTTGATTCCTGCAAATTGCTTAGATTGAAAAGGCACATAAAAATAGAAAAGGAAGGTGGATGAATTACAGCAATCTGACCAGGGCTACAGTAGCCTGGTAGCTCTACAGATGGACAATCCATGTCCTTATTTTTACTGGCTGGTAAATGAAAGCACATACCTTCTACTTTTCAGAGACGCTGTGTTATAATCTAGTAGTATATTATGATGACCTGTCTTGAACTTCACAAAGTTTGAATAATAACCATTTGGCACTGCATGATACTTCAGAAGACCTGAGGAAGGAATATTGGCTCCTTCCATACCAAAGGATAAAGCCCTGGGCCTCACTGAATTTCCTTAGGAAGGGCCTGATCCAGTTCCTTAAAATCAGCATCTGGTGCCATTTTAGTGCCATGAAGTATTCTACTTGGTCTCTAGCTAATCCAAATGGATCTGGGTCTCCCATAGGTCCCAAGTCATTTCTGCCAGTGCTATGTGTATGCCTCAAGTGCCCTAGGGCGACCCAAATGACAAGAGCTCTCTTCATCGACTAAGAAGGGAATAAAGGTGCATGTCTTAGGCTGTTTGTATAATTCTAGTGCATCCAAAGCTGTTGGATGCAACACTTAAATTAGGCATCTGTGCAAGGTGAAGAGAACTCTCAGAAGTCTTTCAAGACATCAATGTTAAATAATGGGCAGAAGGGTGAAATTAAGAGCAGCTGATCTAAATATTAAGTATGTCTTTAATAGCTGACTTTCATGAGTCCTTTATCCCAGATTGTTTTCTCCATTAGCACCTACAAGAGTTGATTAAATATGAGACAGAAGCACCAGATCCATCAGCTCTGACATTTTTTTTCAGAGTGTAGGTACTTACCCAAAGGAGATTGTTGTCATTTGTTATTAAAATGCTCCTAACTGCACCTCTTAGGAGCAAAAAATAAGTTTGTTTTTTATACCCAATAGTTTTTCTTGCCCTTGATAGCACAATCGACAAATTAACAGTGATCTTGTAATTTATTCCTGCAATGTTCCTTTTATTTATAATCTAAAAGCAATTAAATTCTCTTTTATGCGACATTGTCCTGCTGACAGATGTGTGGTTACCACTCACACATTTGATGGCTGACATAAATCATCCTGCGATCAAAGTGTCTGTTGACTTGAGAGTCTGTATTTGCAGCAGATGCCTCCACATACAGAGTGACAAGAAAATTCTTCATGGGAGTTTCATTTCAGTTAACCACCTTGCTTCACTCTGACTTTGCAATCTGACAGCTTGGTTATTTTATGACAGCTGGGATTCTTCAAATGTATATTTACCAAGCTACAAAATGTATCACTTATCACTTATACCAAATAATACCTTTAATATACAGAAGTGCATTAAAATTTATAGGGGCACAGTGCTTAAGGAGAAGGCATAGTGAGTTTAACAATTTGACAAATTTCTCCCAAAATGTTGGAAGAATTGTGGGGTTTTTTTTTTAATAATTTTCACAGAATCACAGAATGGTTAAGTTTGGAAGGGACGTCTAGAGATCCCTTCCCTAGTTCCCTAGTCCCTAGTCCAACCCCCCTGCTCCAGCAGGCACACCTAGGACATGTGACACAGGGTGGCATCCACGTGGGTTTTGAAGACCTCCAGAGAAGGAGACTCCATAACCTCCATGGGTAGTCTGTTCCAGGGCTCTGCCACCCTTACAGTGAAGAAGTTCTTCCTCACATGCAGATGGAACTTCCTGTGTTTCAGCATATACCCATTACCCCTTGTCCTGTCACTGGCCACTACTGAGAAGAGCTTGGCCCCTTCCTCCCTCCATTCCCCCTTCATGTACTTGTATATATATTGATCAGATCCTCTCTCAGCCTTCTCTTCTCTAGGCTGAACAGGCCCAACTCAGTCTCTCCTCATATGAGAGATATTCCATTCCCTTAATCATCTTTGTCGCTCTCCGCTGGACCCTCTCTAGAAGCTCCACATCCCTCTTATACTGGGGAGCCCAGAACTGCACACAGTACTCGAGGTGAGGTCTCACCAGAGCTGAGTAGGTGTGGAAGACTCTTTCCATGTAGCTGTGAAATATGTCTCCCAACTCCGCTAAGGGATGGCTCCTTCCCCTTCCCTCTACTGCGCATCTTCTTGCCAAGATCTAAGCAACTAACGTTAGCTATCGGTGCTCCTGCCAAAGACAGGGTCACTTCCGACGTTTTTTTCTCACAGGAGACCTTATGTGTCATATCCAGCTTACTCTGAATGGAACGAAGTACATGACAGTATCACAGAAATCACTTATCTGAACACTGGTTCTCACTGATTATTGTGCCTGCTTTCAGTCATATCTATGCCAACGTAGGTACCACCTTTGGTATGGATGACATATGGATCCATGGCTGTCCCTACTCCTTCCTCTCCTGGGGAGCTTTTCTGATGCTGCACCAGGTAGTTTCAACATGCTGTGCACATGAAAGAAGATGGTGGTGGAACAGACACAGCTGCCAGAAGCTGGAGCTTGAAATCCCCCCAAACAGCAGCCCAGGACAACAGCACCTTTTCTGTTAGTATCACTGCTCATGCACAAAAATAACTGCTTCTTGCTGAAACTGAAGGTCAAAGTTTGCTAGTACATGACATGTACCAGAAACACGTAGAAAACTGTTGTCCCTGGAAAGTACAACAAGAATCAATGTTTAGGGAAAACAGATTTACTGTAGGGAAGCAGCATCGGGGTCAAAACGAAAAGTCCCTTCTACACAACAATTTGGAAAAGAAAACAGAGATGTAATCCAGGAATTTATATAATCATTTTAATCTGCTTTTCATATATTCCCCCTAGAAGCTAGCTATAATCCATCCCAACAGATTTACTTTTACAAAGATGATGTCTCCTGCAATACACTGTTGAATGTGCTCATATAAAGACATACTTAGGATAATTCATACTCGACCATAAAATCTACAGTGACCACTTAAGAATTTTTATATTATTTTGTAATGCATTTCAGACCTATTTTATATTCTTTTGTTAGCATAACGATGGCTGGGCTTTAGAACTCTCCAGGAAACCACTTTTTTTTTTTTTTTTAAACCAAAAAGTACTTGCTAGAAAAAGTCTACATTGCCAGACACAGGGTGGAGGACAGAAACTGAGCTTGTCAGTACATATTCTGTCATGGTAATTATTATAACCTTTCCTTAAATGATTAAAATATAATTGACAGATCGACCTTGAAATAAAATGAGTTTTGTGCCTCTAATACAAATGTGTATGGTGAATTTTGGACTATCATCTTGTTTTGAAGGGTAGCATTTCTAATACTCCTTGACAACCCCACAGTTCTTTCACAGTACTGCATACTTTCCAAAAGTGAGCATACTGCTTTTTGCTCCAGAAGATCACATGTTATCAGATCATACTTGTTTGGATTGACAGCAACATGAAACTTGGCCCATTTTGAACAAGAGAGCCTTTTTTTCTCCTAAAGAGCACTTTCTTCTTCTAAAACAAGTTGTCTTCTAAACTTTCTGGGATAGCCTCCCACCTAGCAGCTCTTGCAGCAAATTTATAACCTTTGCTCTTCTGTCGATCCTCTGCTGCAGTCATTAAAACTCACTGTTACAACCTCATTCCACATAGAAGCTGACAAGGAGTCTGATGTGCATCATACTCAAACATGTATCTTCACTAGCACCAAAGTAACAGCCTAAATCCAATTTGAACAAAATCAAATACAGCACTTAACAATGTTTCCCACTCCCTTTTCATAATCCCCCTTTCAGCTGTGCATGAGCAGAAATCTCCCGGGCTTCTATTACTTAATATATTTGAAACTTTACTGGCCATAGAAACATTCAGGATTATCTGGAACCTATACATACATATGCAAAGCATTTAGCACTTTGTCCAAGAAAAGAAACTCTTTCCTAGGTGAGGCTGTTGAGGAAAAATTAAAAGCAGATGGCTACAATAGAACGTATTTCTGGAAAGAATTTCACATTCAAGTTAGTGACTTCTTTACGGGATTAAAGACACTCCCCACTTTAAAGCTCAATACTCAATATTTCAACTAACCTCTCACACTTCTGTGGCAACCCTACCTGTCATGGGCTGTCAGAAACATAAATGCTGTTTTTCAGTAAGCATGAGAATTGCTTGCAAATGTCTTGGGAGCACTGGATATCCAGAACTGACCACAGGGAGGAAGGCTGTCACTCCTGCCAACAGCAAGGTCATAGGTGCATTTTTTCACACAGGAGTGTAAAAATAACAAACATATGCACACATTTAGAAGGGATCTATCTCTATTCAGGTTCTTAAACATCTTCCTTTCGTCTGTAAAGACATGGCACACATGGTTCTTAACTTTGCTTAGGGGAAGCACGGAGCCCTATATAACAGATACTTCAATACACTAACAATAAAGCAAAAGGGAACTCTGAGGAGTTGTGTTGGGCTGGATTGCAGTGCTGGAGAGAGAGAAAATGTGGAGCTCCCTCTGGGACAGCCCGGCAGAGGGGGAAGGCCAGGGAGCAGCTGGTTGTACTTTCCACGCAGATGACATGTGGGAATGGAAGAGCTGAGAGGCCTCCAGGAAGAATCTATCTAGGCCTTGTCTGCACTACAGAAACTAACGTGCTGAGTGCTATCTGGAAACTCATCCCCAGTCAAAATTAGCTCCATCGTAACAAATTCTGCACTCTGATCCACCAATTTGTGTTCACAGCTGGAGAACACTGATACTCCAGAGAAACTAGTGGAAACTGGAAATTTTAATCTTCCAATTTACTACAAGTGTGTATCACATTGTAAGAGTAAAACCAACTGCTTAAAGTTTCTCCTGTGCTTGTCTCTACCAGGGTGAACCAGAAGAAACTCAACTTCTTGAGTTTCAGCAAACAGGCATCCAAAGAAAACCTCACACTCGACGAAGCTTCACTGCTCTTGGTAGTTACTACATACGAGGCTGCAGAGTTACAGACAAAATAAGGAAAAAAAACCAGAAAACAGATGAAAGTCAAAATAAAGCCCAAAACATCTCACGTTAGTTTAAATTTGAAAGGAAGAAATATGCACTACTATTTTCAAATTGTGCTGACAGATCATTACACCTGGCACTCTGGCAGAAAATCTGCAGTGATCCCCAAATTCCTTGTCTTAGACACTGCATTATTCTAATGAGTTATAAGAAAAAAAAGGTATGAAAACAATAAGGGAGCAAAATATCTGTCTTCAAGCAGTTGAATAATTTCATCTGGATATTTCTGTCCAAGAGTTGATGCTCTAATCGATATTATTTATTATTAACTAATTGAAGAAACATAAAATGGTGTTTAGTTCATATCCTGACATGACATCTTCCTCCAGATAATGCCTATCAGCAGACAAGGGCCTCTAAGATATAAGTGACTACGGTATATGACAAATGAGGAGATAGAGGAATCATAGAGGCTTATTTGGCATGGAGAAAGCTAAGGAGGTACCTCAGCTTGAAAATCTTCCCTACCTAGAGGGCATTTAGAAAAGACAAGACAGGCACAGACTCCTGTCAGAGATGCACACAGAAAGGACAGAAGGAAGGAGTCCCAGGCTGCAATAAGGCAAAATTTTGTAACATATACAATAGCCTGCCTGGGAGTTCGGAAAAAATTCTGCCTCAGGAGTGCAGCTAAGCACAGGAACAGATGGTAGCGGGAGACTGGGGAATTCTCAGCCTTGCAGATTTTCCAAATTGGGCAAAACTCCACACAACCTGACCTAGCGTGGAAGACAGCCCTGCTTTGAGCAGCAGCTTCCACAAAATGACCTCTGGAAATCCAATCCAACCCAGGTACCTCTGTGATTCCATGAAAATACAGTGCCTCTGCCTTTACAGCTATGAAAGCAATGCAACACAGTACAAACCAGCTGAAGCTTAACTGCATGGCCCAGCAAAGAACAAGAACATAGAGACTGCCTGCGCAGCCTTTCCTGTCCCACCAGGCACTTTTAACTGTGCTGCAGAAGAGTATATAGCATTTCTTTTACTGTTTGCAAGGCCTATTAATGACATAAGGAATGGATCCGAAGCTAAAGTGACCATCATTCCGGAGCTGCTTTGGGAACACACCATGGCCTCTCACAAGGAACTCTCACTGCTCCTCCCAAGGCAGCCCCTTGCACACTGCTCAAATGCAAGATCTGTGCTCTGAGCCACGGGTACTCTTTGGGAAACAGAGAAGAACTTTCCATGCAGGAAAATTTCTTAATACAGAATCTCGATTTAGAGAACTTCCTCCCCTCCTAGTTACTAGATAGCTGAAAATCAGCTTTCCCTTTACTATGGGAAACATTATAGGGCACAGGAAAGACTGGACTTAATATTGAAGCTGATTATCTAACCATATTTTCCTGCTGAGACCGTGGCACAAAATCTCTTTATCTTATACTTTGAGTTCCAGAATGCCTTTCTTGCTGTTCACATTTCATTTTCCTCTCTGTTTCAAGTGTAACGCCACTGACAGCATCACTTGAACTGTCTCCAGCTGAAAGGATATGATAGGTTATGTAACCATTCAGTCTACTAGGTTTTTTTCTTTTCTTTCCTCCATTTGGAGGAATCAACATTTGGGACATTGAGTCAAGTTTGACATGTTTGAGTTGCCTCTATACTAAAGAAATAAAATATGAAACCGAACTACGATGTGGTTGGCACTGTACACTGGTAACTGCATATCAACCACAAACAAAATAATAAGCATTTTCATTCCCCAAAAAACAAACCCACTCTATTTGGAAGAAGCATCAATAATCACATTGTATTTTATCCTGTTACAAAGTCTGCCTTTCTAGACTGCCTCTAACTTGCAAGTCTTATTCTCTTTTTTATGGGAAGATTCAGTCTCACTTTTCTACAGCACTTGTTCATGATGATCATAGACAAGTGTTGCTGGAAAACTTAACTTTTTTCCAAAAACAAGGCCATCTCAGCTATCCAGTTCTGAAGTTAAGACCCCCCAATTTCAAAGAAAAGTAGGCAGTGAAACCACAACCATGCCTTTCAAATTCCAACACATAGTAAGCAGCTCTGCTCTATCCCTGGTCCGTTTGCCTTTTTGCTGCTGTACTCATTTTCCGCAGGGACAGGCAGCAGGGAATGGCAGGGAAGGCTCTTCCTTCCCCCTGTCCTGCATTCCTGTGCAGGGTTTTTTCAGCTCTATCCTGCCCAGCAACATGGTCCAAACATGATGATACTCAAGAAGGGAGGAGATGAATGTAACAATGAGTCTCGGTTAGGAGTGACCAAGAACCTTGTCCTTCAGAAAGCAATTTAAATGGAAGTAAAAATAGGAGAGGGAAAGTTTACTGTTGCAGGCCCTGACTTGAGAACGAATGCCGTGTTCACTCTGCACACTAAGAGCTAAGGTGGCCTGGAGGTTACATCATTCATCACGGGCAAGTGGCATTTTCCAGCATTCCCACCACAGGCAGGAATCTGGCTCTGCACATTAACCAAATTGCGAGGCGTGCAAGAGTTCAGTCTTCGCACGCTAAGAGCTCTGGGTTAATCCCCAAGATTAAACAGGCCCGTCTGCTCCCCGGGGAAAGAGCCGCCCCGCGCTCACGTACGGCCCACGGCGGGGCCGGCCCAAACGGGGCTGCCCGCAGGCCCACCGCGGGCAGGACAGGGCCGGAGGGGCACGTGGATTCTCCAGGACCCGCAGGGGGACAACCACAGCTTCCAGTCACCTCACAACGCAGGAAAGTGATTTCCAAATGGATAAATGGACAAAAATTTGTGGAGGGGAACACGCAGCCTTAGCTGTGCAACGCTCACCTCCGAGAGCCGCGCGTCCCGGCTTGCCAGCCGCGCGAGTCACGTTTCAGAGCGGGTTTCAGTGCCCGTTTAGACAGCCTGGACAACACGCACCAGGCACGCCTTCAGCTAGGCAGCTGCCATTGCAGTCTCTCTGCTTGAGGAGAATTTGGCCCGGGCCACTTCTCATCTGCCTCGGAAAAAGAGCTTTACTTGTTTTGTAACGTTTTTAGGAGAGCCTGCTGGACAGAAAAGAGGAAACAGCTGGCTAGTCACTTGCTCTTGTAATTAATGTTGCCCCTGATAAGCTGATACAGATTTAAAACCCCATTAAGCATATTGAAATGGACTCGTTAGTTTTTCACACAAATTACTTCTGGCTTTCCTCTAAGACATATAAAGACCCTTACATACACTGATATTTCTAATATAGTAAATATGAAAGGATTTCAAGAATTATACCCTCTATACACACTTTTTTTTCACTGCCAAAACACCATATTTTACCTGTAATTGCATACTTACCTTGACTTCACATTTTATGAAAAGCTAGTACAAGTGAGAAGAAAAAAAAAAAAGTGATTTGTTATTTTCCCAAAGTTTAACTTAGTGGCAACATGCACTTGTTATATGTTTCATACTGCTGTTCTACTAGGATATATAACCAATGAGCCAACAGCAAAACACTACTTTAAAAATATACTGTACAAATGGAGAATACCTTTGAAGGAAACAGAGGAAGGTAGATGAAAGCTTAATAGCTAGCTTAAATATATATGCATATATTTATGCATAAGTATGCATATATTTATATATGTATATAAATACGTATATACATATAAGCTAGCTATTAAGCTTTCATCATATATGTATATATATACACGCACAGATTAAGATTTGAAACCGAAATTGATATTCTTTTGTTTATACTTCGGAGGTCTCAATTTACTATTCTCTGGCAATCTCAAAATATATTTTCAATAGCATACGGCTGCATACTGTGCTGTGGGACAGAACTGAAAACAGAAGTGGAAGAAGTTTAAAAAGACATAAGAAAGAATTGAGGAAAAAAATATATATCTACTCCTGGCATTAGAATACTCTAACTTACTGCATTTTGTAAGTCAACACTTAAGTTTCTTACGTCAACACATAAGAAAACTGAAGAATAAAACTGTTGCCTTCAAAAGAAATGCTCACAATGATAAAGGAGCATCAAAGAACAACTATTCCCAGCACCTCCGTATCTCCTTCCTTTGCACTGGCACAAAAGTTCAGATAATCCCATAGGAAATTGTTACAAGAAACCTAAAGAGTCAAAACATGATCATGGTGATTTTCCATCTGCTCCAGTTCATGAAAAGATTTGTTTGTACTAAGCACACACAAGAACAAAGCTTAAGCCAGTAATAAAACTGAAGAGACAAGAAACTCCATTCTGAGGTTCTCTTCCACAGAGAGGTTAGATATGTAATATATTATTTTAATTAATTTTGCCAATATGCTGATCATTTACAAGTTTTGTAAACTGTCATGCAAATTTCAGTTCCCATCTGAAATACCAAAAAACTACATGGCAAGTATTTGTCAAGAATTTTGTTTGACTGAAGATGCTCTTATTTAAATCCTTTCACAGACAACTACTCTAATACTAACAGTCACAACGGGCGGTAGGAAATGCAGGGCCCCAGGAAAAAGCTGATCCAGTCCCCTGCAGTGTGTACTCAGGGCAGGCCTGCACCAAGCGAAAAAGATATTTATTCCATCTATTCCAGAAACTTATACCAGGCAAAACAGCATTAACTCAGGGATCTGAACCAACGGCTGTCTCCATTTCTCAGGATTCTGGTTCTTTTTATTTGATAGAGTTGGTGGTTTCTACTCACCCATAGCTCACAAAATTGCATTCGAGTTTTGAGTAGCAAACAGCCAGCATATTCCAAAATACTAATTCCAAGAAATAATTTAATGCAAGTTAATCATAATTGCATTTGATGGGGACAGTTACAAAGCATCTCTTTACACAGGCAACTCGGAGGCATCTGCATTTAGATTCTTATGCCAGATGGAGCCTGTGGTCTGATTCTGGCTGTGCCCAAAACTTGGTCATGTTTAATTCCAGAACCAGATTATATAACTAAACACTCATTACTATGGAACTCTATTTTTAGTCCCTTAAGCTGAGCTCTTGCAATCTTTTCTGTGGCTTCCTGCCTCTGCACACTTTTTTTTTTTCAAACCAGTAAGCAATATACAGCACCCTAGCAAGGGAGGAAGCCCCTTCTCAGGCTCATCCCTCTTTCAAAACAAGCAGTCCGCAGCATCTGCTTCATCAGCTAACAACTTTTGTCAGTCTAGTCGGAATGCAAGCTATTTTTTCTTCTGCCATACATAAATTTGATGGAGACATGAAACTTAACTGCTTTACTGGGCGTTAAAAAGCCTGCCTAGGAAAATGGAGGTTCCTTCAGTGCCACCCATTTTCTAACTAAAAACGTGATGTCCATTCATCAGTTAACAGATTTTCTTATTTTTAGACTTTTCAAGTTCTCTGTAAGCCAAAGAATATTGGCTAAGATTTCTGTTTTTCTTTTTAGAGCTAAGAGTTTCCTGCATGAAACATAAAGCCTTTTTGTTTTGTTTTTATGAGCAAGGAGTTAACAGAACCTTCTACTGCTCATCCATATAATCCTAGCAAACCTAGCACACTGCACAGGTGTATCCTTTCGCTTAGCCTACCTACCAGCACAAATCCTTTAATTAAATTTCTGAGATTAAATATTCTGTTGTCAGGACCATGAGGAATAGCAAATATACTGTATTTGCAGCATATGCAGAGCACTTCGCAGCAAGTCTTAGCTTCTGCACTCTGGGAAGTAATTCTATTTGCTAGCTACCTTTCTGGAGAAGTAAAGCAGATCAAAAATTCCAATTAATACTTTAAGGCTGGGTTTTTGAACCCCCTCAACCAAGTCTTTTTTTTTTTTTTCTCCCCCTAATCCCCCAAACCAATGTTTTTTGTCCCCAAATCCAAGCATGAAGGAGGGAATGAGCGGCCATCCTGCCCAACAATGCAGCAAACATGCCCCGTTAAACCAATTTAATGGTTTAATTTTTGGTTTTAATTTTTGGTTTAACCAAACCTTATTAAACCAATACTGTATTACTAATTGGAAAAGTAATATAATTATTTCAAATTCTTGCATTAAGAACTAATTATTACAACACATGCCGATGTAAACTTAGAAGCTAACTTCAGTATGAATTTCAATAGTCCTTTTTTATTATCCTAAATTCCCAGAGGGAAGGTCGATGCTTGAAGTGCACTCCTTACAACTCCCGTTTTCTGAAAACATCTCACCCAGACCACACATCAAGGCGAATATCTGCTAAAATAAGGACAAATATACTGGTATAAGCCAGTCAAGCACAAAATTAAACTGTTAAAGATAACCCGAAAGATAAAAGCTTATTCCCTTTTTCAGCTCAGGAGATTGATGATACATAACAAAATTCAGCTCCACTTTTTTCTAAAGATATATTCTGTTTTTTATGAAAAATAAATGCATTTCATGACTTCTCTCTTCCTTAACCCACAGAACAAAATAAAAGAAAATCAGTCTCCTCTTCACTGATATCACCATCATTTGCATGCAAAAAGATGCAAAGAAGTTTCATTCTTTCTCTTTCCCACACTCTTCTTACATCACTGTATTGTTTTGATTAAAATTGCTGCTTTCTAACTCCTAGCACTAACCAGGAGGTCGGGAAGGAGCGGGGAAGGAATCAAATCCAAGAAAGAACATATCCAAGCTGTCCAGGATCCAAGCACGGCCACCGCTTCCCAGGGCGAAAAAAGAAAGAAAAATAAAAGATATCCCTAGCTATCTTCCAAGAAGAATGAATTACAGAACAAAAAGGTATTACTAAAAAAATGCCAGGACTTTAACAAACACACAAACATAGGCAGGCTGTTAAACAGGCTTCCAATATTCGCAGGGCAGCTTGGAGGGCTGGGGAGCCCCACAACGCGCAGGTGTGCGCTGCCTACGGGCTACCTGCCGCAGTACGGGAGCCACAGAGGGCACCGCTGGTGGCCGGGGCGGGCAGGTCTGACCGGAGCACGCGGAGCACCCGCCGGCAGAGCCGTTGGGATACTCGGAGCTGGGCAGCTGCAGCCGTGTCCCTCCAGGGAAGCCACCTCGCTCCCAGGAAGCAGCCAGCCCGGGAAGGCTGTGGCGCTTCTGTAGCCCACAAGCTCAGGGCTCTTCTGATTCACCTCGCTTGTGTTGCAGCTCATCAGCAAAGCACATTCCCAGCCGTGAATACCTGCTTCCCAGAATGGTGCCTGCATCATCTAAAAACTGGAAATCCAATTATTAATGTGATTTATGTGAGAATTACAAAGCCATTTTGGTTTCTCGCATCAGACCAGTGTCCTCCATCTCAAGTTCATTTACATTTGAAATTTTCTGAAAACTGTACCTCCAAATTAGTAGTTACTGAGGTTAGACATTTATTACTCCCAAGTCATGTACACGGCGGTGCCGCCTCCGGGAAGGAAGGACGAGCCGGGCCCTCGCGCTCCTACCCGGCCCTGCTCTCCTGATTCTGAGTTTCAGCATCCTTCTCCGGCTGAGAAGCTTCCACAGCTGCTGAGAGAGCTCAGCAGTATATAAATACATGCTGGGAGAAATAAGAAAGCCACAGCATATGAACCAGAAAGGACCAAGAGCTGCAGTGCTACCCACAGGTCACCTTCTCTCGCTGCAGTTCCTGACCTACCCTGTAACATCAAGTGAAGGGGCAGACACCAGCGGTGGCAGGCAGGCACACGGAGACACAGTTTGCTGCCTGCACAGGGGCTCCTACCTAGAGGGAGAAAGAAGCAAAGCCCTCAGATAATGATGAAACAAAATAAAACACAGAAAATGACCACACTGCAGTTGTGTATGTCTACAAAGATTTCCTTTTGCAATATGCTTTCCTTCAGCCCTCACTGCTTGGGCAAGGCAAACAATTCACCCTGCACCAACAGAATCTCGTCTCTCTTTCCTTCCACCACGAGGAAGGCTGCAGTTTTTGCATGGCACTTACCAAGAACTTTTGTGGGAGAGGGCAGGAGGAGGAAATAGTGTTTATGGAAAGGTGGTCAGTTTAGGTGGGTTTTCCCTAAACCAACATAAATGTAGATTTTAAACAGTAAAGCAATTATGAGTATTAGTGATATGCACATTTGCCAATTAAAATCATGTGGTGTCTGAAAAGAATAAAAAATACTTTAATATCTTTCAGGAAAGAAAGTAGAGTGAGTTTGCAAACAGAACTTGCCTTTATCATGAATCATATCACGCACGCCCTAAGTTTGCCATCCTTCACTTCACGTTTTTCCTCTTTGAAAGCGGTGATAGAGTGACACTGTCACCCACAGCAGAACTCATGAACACTTTAAGGAATGGCTCCTTGCAACCAGCACAGACAAAAATGCCAAATTCAGTGCCTGTCAACACACACTGCCTCCAAACATGCAAGCCTTGCAAATACACTAAACACACCTATGTATACCATTGCAGAGACAAAACACTAGCTTTGACTGGGTTAAGAAGGGGCTCACTGTACGGCCCTTTCAAGGGGCTTTAAAAGGTTTGATTTTCTTGCTCCTCCCAACAAAGTGCTTTCTTAATTAAAGAGTTAAGTTCTTCAGCTGTAAAGATTTGCGTAATCAGTATCAGCTTAATAATTTCTGGCTTAACTAATGAAAGAAAGAACCTGAATATTGGGAATCAGTAGCAAGAAGTGCAGCCACCCACACAGATGCTGCCCGCACACACGTGCCCACACGTGCTGCCCACACTCATTCCCCACAACTTGCCACCCCAGGCAAGGCAACGCGCCCTGGCCTCGGGGCGAGCTCCTGGGGCAGCTCCTCCCGGCAGGCACCTTCCCTGCGCACAGCAAAGCCCAGCTGCAACGGCAGCAAAAAGGTTAGTTCTCTCTTAATTTAATATATCACGTAGGTTGGGAAATGCAAATTCTGCTGCATTCAAACGCAGCATATTGTGACTTCCTTCCCATAATTTACCCGTGAGAGCTCTGCACACACGACAAAGCAGGGGCTTTATCCCAGTCCCAAGGATGGGATTTCATCCCAAGGATGCCTTGCCTCCCAAACTGCCACGGGCAGTCAGGGACGCAGTGCTCAAAGCAGCAGCCTTTACACACAAGCACATTGCCAGGAGAGATTTAAGCCCCACATTCCGTTGAGAGCAACACCAGAGGTGACAATAATGTATCACTTTATTGAGAACAGCATCTGTTTCACAACTGTAAC